>JMQE01001789.1:0-52953 GCA_000731825.1 Hypocrella siamensis | reverse complement strand
GGGGGGGCGCTCCGTTGTGCGCCGGAGAGGATACGTGGCTGGTGCCGTACCGTCGCTGCCGATCACTGCGCTGAGACTTTGCATTCAGACTGTGGATGGGAAGTTGACTTGTCGATTTGTTGGTGATGGTGTTGGTGGGCCGCCAGCTTGCAACGGAGGTGTTGGCTCTGGGCCACCGGGCCACCTACATTAGTATGCATGTACCTACATACGTATATGTATATGCTAGTAAGTACGTAGGTAGGTAGGTACCTATATGTACCTGTGCAGTACGATGCTGGGCTCTCATGACGCTCCACGTCGAGCTGCAAGGACAACGTGATCCAGAGGCACTCACCATGCACGCAGACGCAGACAAGACGCAGACGAGACGCAAGCCCACCCATCGTCCCCTTTAGCGCTACACATGCTGAGGGACGGTTCGGTCGATCGATGTACAAAGGAGCGGCTGAGGAAGGGACCGCCTGCAGAATTCGCATGCAATGCGGGAGGCTCGGGTAGATTTGCACAGCCAGGGAGCCGACTGGCCGGTCGATTTTGATGAAGGGCGGAGCCTTTTCGAGGCTCGACACGGCGTGTGTCGCAGCACTTAACCGCCTCCGCACGTCAATTCCACGCGCCGATCAAACTTGCAAGCACGTGGGCAGTGGCGATCACCTTTCTTGAGGTCACTTTGTACCGTACGTACTTAGTGCCGTACGTACTTTCTGCTGTGCCATCGCTTGGTCCCACAAACCTCCTCCTTGCACGCGCAGAGTCTGCAAGGAGGAGGTTGTCCTTCTGGCCTTGCGCAGCGTCTGACAGGCAGACTTGCTCTAGCGGATCAGTCTCATCATGACGTCGGTCAAGACGGACTCCGGGTCGCTCTACGGGGTTCAGTGCGGACCTCAATTGGCACAGTACGTACCTACGGAGAACATGTAGTCTGGGTGCAAACATTAGCGGGAGTCTTAGAAGCTAGGACGGGGTCAAACATGGTATACATTACGTACCTACCTACGCACGACATGTCACGCGAGGCGGCGTCAAATGAGCCCGCCGTCGAAGGGGAGTACCGCGGAGCGCATACATTGACAGGCAGTGGCGCAAGTCCATACCTGCCTGGGCATGTATCCACCCCTCCATCGCTTTTACCCATCGTCTACCCCGCCAAATATTTGATATCGTGCCCCGGGCTGACCAACCAGACGCCGGTCCATCCTTCAGCGCTCTCGCTGACGCTGGGTGACGCTCCACAATTCGGGCCCCAGTAATAATTGAGGCGACCCTTTTCTTGGAGTCGAGACCAGGCCTGCCGTCTCTGCCACGCTCCAAGCTTACCTCTTGGAGTGGTGGTCGTGGCGCTGACCATGTCAGTAATAATTTAACTTATCCGCTGCTGATGAATCCGTATCCTATATCCCCGTCCGTCCTCAAACGAACTCTCCCGCCTCAGCTTGTTACAATATCAGCGATCCTACGACGGGCAGGGCAACCGGAGACGCGACCCAACTCTGCAATCCCCCTGATTTCTCCTCCATTCCCTTCACTTCAGTGTTCTGGCAACTGCGCCATCTGCCGGATTCCCAATCTAATCCTTTTTTTTCTTCCGCTGTTTTGCTTCCACATGGTGTCTCCTGCTCCATAGTCCAGCGACCTGAGCCCTTCAGACGCCGTCATGGAGCAAGTTCACGGTGTCGACGTCAGCTGGATGACTAAAGCATCGCCCAAAGGTGAGCCTCGTCCAGAACCATACACATATCTCATCCCTGATAAGAAAAGAAAGGGGGAAAAAAAATAAGAAGAGTTAGGACTGAGAATAGTCGTGAATCACATGCTGACAAGGATCATGAATTATCAGAAAAAGCAAGAAAATCAACCACTGCTTCCTTCTCCAGGTCAACTCCAGATCCATTGCAACCACGGAATCCTCACCAGCCCGCGCTCGACCCTCGCAGTCCTCAAGGGACTCCCGACGCAAAAACATACTCCGCGCAGACAAACGGGCAGCCGCCACCCAGTCCATCCCAGGATCCCGCCGCTCCGAAGCGATTGTCGCGCTCTGGATCGACAGAAACCAGGCCCGGCCCGAATGGCTCTCCCCTCCTGAATCGTCGCAATTCTTGGTTCTCAAACATATCTGCCAAGTTCTCCAGCTCTGCTAACTCGTCGCCGAATGAGTCGCCGACCAACCACCACTCACAGCATCATCTACTCCACAAGGATTCGCAGCAGGAGAAGCAGCAGCAGCAGCAGGAAAAGCAGCAGTCGCACGAGCAGGAGCCACAATCCCCACCGCCACCCCAGACTCCAAGCTCGCCATCGGCAGAGGACATCGTCGATCCCGTACCACCGAAACTGCACCCAACAAGAAATGCTGTTCTACAACATGCAGCCGTCAAACCTGACGGCAACAGCCCGTACACGCCAGCACCGCCCAGATCCGGCCAGGCCGGCTTTCTCGGCGTCTTTCGACGATTGTCTTCCAACAACAACACTGCTGCAAATCACAACACCAAGCTCGGGCATGGCTTGGTTGGGCGCAGAGTTCTCAATGTGGACCATTACCGAGAAAGGTGTCACATTTCCGAACTCAAAGAAGCCAGGTTGAGACGCGTCTCCTTCTGTGTGGACGTGGAGATTGCACCAACGCCCAAGTATGCGGATGAGGATGTGCAGAATTCTAGAAAAACAGACAAACATCATAATATGAAAGGTGGCGAAAAGGGAGAGGGCAATGTCTTGAAGAATCCCAAGGCTTTTGAAGAAGCGCAAAAGCTGGGCGAAGAGATTTCAGGCGACGCACCCGTGGAGCAAGGTGCCAGCAAGGACGACGCGAGTGACGAGATGAACAGCGGCACCAATGACGCTGCCGATGAAACGCCAACCGCCGGTTCTGATAAGGAAAAGGACACAAACAAAAAGCGGGAAAAAAAGAAGAAGAGCGAGGAAGAGCGAAAAGCTAGGAAAGAGAAGCGTCGAAGACTCGCTGAAGACAATGGATCTGTGCCGATTGAAATCCGGTTCGAGTCGAGTGACTCGTCATCCCACGGACGTAGGGAAGCAAGCAAATCGGCCTCGAGGCCTTCGTCTCGTCCCACTACCAATCCAGCACGAGTGTATCGTCGTTGCTGTCAATTGCGGGAATCCCCAATACTTAAAAAAATCACGGAGCAGCTCGTGGACACGACGAATGCGAATGCGTCGGCAGGCACCGTGGCCAAGTTGGACCTGACGGACTATTTTCTCCAGCTCCCCGACCTCATTACTCTGGGTGACTACCTTGCAGTCGTCCCGGTGAAAGAGATCATTCTGGACAATTGCGGTCTGAATGACGAAGGTCTCCGAGTCATTCTTGCCGGGCTGCTGGCGGTCAAGCCTCAAGAGACGTCGAGACGGAAAAAGCCAAAGCACGAGACGGAACCACAAGGCGGGCTGGTTGAGCGACTCGTTATCAAGAGCAACAAGCTAGGGCTGGACGGCTGGAAGCACATCTCGTTGTTCCTGTACAAGTGCCACACGCTCAAGAACCTGGATATCTCACACATTCCCTTCCCTCGACAAGCACCCGCGACCAGTAACGGCCGTCTGCCGAATGGGGTGCAAATTCCTCGATCAATATCTGATGTCTTCTCAGCGGCCATTGCGGAGCGACTTGGCGGTTCGACCTTGGAGATGGTGAACATGGGCGAGACAGACCTCAGCATGGAGCAGCTCAGCACCATCATGGATGGGGTCATCAAGTGCGGTGTTCGACGGCTGGGGCTTGCGCACAATTCTCTCGACGCCGAGGGTATGAGGCACGTGGCGAGATACCTGGCTGCCGGGGCATGTGAAGGCCTCGATCTGGGCGGAAACGATCTCAGCGAGCACATGGACACTCTCGTGAGCTGTCTGGACCAAAACCATTCGCTCTGGGCACTGAGTCTTGCGGGCTGCAACCTGACGCCCTCGGATCTCGGCAAGCTGCTGCCAGCTCTGGCCAACAAGGAAAACTTCCGTTTCATCGATCTCTCTCACAATCACGACTTGTTCGAGTCCAAGCCCGGTGCCCTCAGCCTCTTGAGAAGGTCAGTGGCGATGTCGCGATGCTGGGCTGCAACCAACACACTCTTGCTGACACGTGTGCTCTAGATATCTCCCCAGGATGCCGCTACTGAAGCGGATCCACCTGCAGGACGTCAACATGAGTTCTGAGCAAGCGATCGCGCTGGTTGAAATACTACCAGAAGTGCCTCAGCTGGCGCACATCAACATTCTGGGCAATACCGACTTGGTCAAGCTCACAAAAGCCAAGACGGAGGCGGCACAAGAAGAGGCATGCGCGCTCTTTGCTTCGCTCATGGCAGCCGCGAGGATCTCGGATAGTCTCATATGTGTCGACATTGAGGTCCCCAGCGAAGAATCCGGAGACATTGTCAAGGCAATGGCCAAGCAGGTTGTGGCGTATTGTCTCCGCAATATGGAACGCATTCCCGAGGGAGCCAACGCCACGACGGCCGCTTTTCAGGGGGGCGAGGCGCACGAGGGCAAGACAGCCATGTACTCGGATGTGGTGGCACATCTCGTGGGCCACGACGCGCTGGAGGCAGATGGGCCGGAAGACGAGGCCGAAGGGGCGCCAGACGAGGACTACGTCATTGGGGGCACGGGTGTGGTCAAGGCGCTGGCCTGTTGTCTCAAGAATCGAAGCGATGACTTGCAAAGCCTCGCAGGGAACGTGTTTAGAGATGCCAAAGAGGGCAATGGCGGCTCGGCAGAGGCGGCGGCGGCGGCGGCGGCGGCGGCTTCGCATCCGGGCGGGCAGTCGACTGACGGAAAAGCAAAGGACATGTCCAAGCACCTACTGGCAGGCGCCCGCAAGATCCGGAAACGCCTTCAGCCGGCTCTGATCAAGGCCAGGACGGAGGGAACCGACGAGATGACTCTGCGGAAGCTCACGTTCCTCGACGAGACATTGCAAGGCATCATCAAGAGATTCGAGGACGAATTTCCCGACACGCGGGTGCCGGGCGCCAAGGTCGACGGCAGCGGCGGCAGCATCAGCAACAACGAGGAGCAGCAGCAGCAGGGAGTCGGACTTCGCAAGAAAGCCTCGACGTCGAGCTCGGAGCCCTCCCGAGAGGCCATGCCGTCAGGCGAAGACGGAATGGGTATCATGTCGGATGGCGAATACGAATCCGACATTCATGGCCAGAGGCCGCAGTCGCGGGCCAACTCTGTGCTGTCGAGGGAACTTGCCGAGGAAGAGGGGCGGACGCTTCGCGCGGGCCATCGTTTCCGGTCAGGTTTCGTGCGCAAGGAGCAGATGGATCTTCTGAGCTCGCTCCATGACATTGAATCGGACCCCAAGCATGCGCAGATGCTGATTGGGCTGGCCGAGGACGTCGGCGGGGATTTCCTGGACAAGGTGAAGCAAAAGGGGCCGGTGCAGGCGTACAAAGAGGACAGGGAGCTGCTGTTCCTCCTGATGAGGGACAGCGACCCCGACTACTTTGATCTGTTTCTGGAGGCTCAGCAGAAAGCTCGGGACAATATCAAGGCAGCGGCGTCAGGGGGGGGGTCTGCGCGCTTCGTGATGCGGACGATTGGATCGTGTAAATGGATGGCATGCGGCGGCGGCGGCGGCGGCGGCGGCGGCAGCGTCGTCGTCATGGGTTGTTGTGTGCGGGCAAAAATGGTGTCCGGTGGCTCTTTTTCTTTTGGGAGTGGGGTTCAAGGCATTCATGGGTATTCTTTCTTTGGGATTCTTGTTTTAGCGAGCGTGGCGTGAGGGCTTCAAACTCGGCGTTTCAGAGCCCCCGGATCTCGGGGAGACGAAAAGGTGGTTGGCGCGTCAGGCTCGGGGATTGCATTCTTGATTCTTGAATGCGAAAACTCTCGTTTGACTTTTTTTTTTCTTTTTTCCTTTATGGAAATGGTTTTCCTTTTAAGGAACTGGGTGTGCATACATGGCAGCATTCTCACAAACATATCCGACGTGGCCAACTGGGAAGCCGTCGCCAACCAAAGTAAAGTAACCAAAGTGAAGTAACCAAAGTAAAGTAACCAAAGTAAAGTAACCAAAGTAAAGTAACCAAAATAAAGTAACCAAAATAAAGTAACCAAAATAAAGTAACCAAAATAAAGTAACCAAAATAAAGTAAAATGCTGCTCAGGGGTTAATTTGGTTATGAGCATGGAACAAGAAGGACGGACATCCAGTACATCTTTGACGTCCCACGTCTTGTCCCATCCCCTCCCCCAGAACAAAATAGAAGAAAAGGCCAGGCCAGGCCAGGCCGCGCATCGCTCCCTCTCTGTCCATGTTTGCGTCCCCTCTCCCTCCAATCTCTCTCCCATTAAATGCCCCTTTCATCGTCGTCACTACCTCGCACGACTCCTCGCCTCCCTCGCCCCCTCTACACAAATACCCTCGCCATCGCTCTCCATCGACCGTTTGCCCGCGCTGTCGGACGGCGGCGGCGACGACGACGACGGGGGCGGCTTGTCCGATGCCGATTTCGAGCGCGTCTGTCGCCATGACAGGTAGAATTGCTTCGTCAGGTGCGCAGACATGGTGTACGTTGGGCTCATGACGTTGATGTTTTGTGCAGAATCGCCGGGGTGTTTTGTTTCTCTCGTTTCTCTTTGGTTTCTCTGACACTTTGCTAATAAAAAAGGAGTATATGAAGTTTCTTTTTTTTTCTTTCTTTTTTTTGTTAAAGAAAAAGGCAATAATAAAGTCAAATTATTGCGAGTTTTAGGCCGTAGGTAAACAAAATAATAATAATAAACAACCAAGAATGGATAAGTGAGACCAGAGGCTTTAGTTCCCCAGACTAGGTAGGTAGTAGGTAGTATTTTTGACTGATAGCGAGCGACGAAACCCGGGCGAGTATAGAAAAATCCGTAGACTTGCTCTGGGAAAAGAAGAAAAGAAGAAAAAAAAATCCAAAGATGGAAGAGCTTGTCCCTAGTCTATGGCCATGGCGAAGCAAAAAAGGGGAGCCATCCAAACACCCGTTTTTTTGCTCGCCGTCGTCGAGCAATGTCCCCGTGGTGGCATGATCACCTTGTTGGGGTGGCACCACCCCGCGTTGAGTGGGATATGCGCGATCCGGGCGGGCGGGGTGGAGTGGACGGAAGGTGCTGAGCCGCGTGGGACGTTTTTCTATGTACTTACATACTAGGTACTAGGTAGGTAGGTACCTAAGGTAGGTAGGTAGGTAGGTAGGTAGGTAGGTAGGTAGGTAGGTAGGTAGGTACTAGGTAGGTAGGTAGGTAGGTAGGTACTAGGTAGGTAGGTAGGTAGGTAGGTACCTAGTAGGTAGGCAGTTATTTTACGTGCGGACCAGGGGACGGACTATGCTGGCACATACATTCCTACCAAAGTACATATGTACATATGTACGTCAGCCTCGTCCAAGTCTCACCCTTCACCAACCCAAAAAAACCGTCCTTGTCGAATCCAACCCAATCCAAACCCTCGCCACCATGACCACGATCCGACCCCGGACCGCGCAATGAGAGCATGGACATTCATACGCAGCCTCCCGGCTCGGCCACCATGCGCACTCGGGACAAGACGGCGTCGCTGTCACGGCATCGCGCACTATCACCGTGATGGGGCGCAGGATGCCCGAGCTGAGGACGTTGACAGGCGCATCGAGGACGAGTATGCTTGCGTTCGGGAACATTATGGTGGGTGTAGTTTCCCCCTCTTTCAAGTCTTTTCTTCTTTAAAGACTTTTCTTTTCTCTTTTTTTTTTTTTTCTTTTCTCTTCTTTATTCTGGGGGTTTTTTTCTTATTATAGTCACTAAAAAAGATCTATGAGAATACTCATGTACATAGTATATTTATATTTCTCTCTTTCTTTTATCAAGATACTTATCTCTTCTCCCTTTTTTTTCCGACCTCAACGCGAACAAAAAGCGTCATATGAGATACAATGTCAACGGATGTCACAATACTGCACTGCTTACTTCTTCTCCCCCAAACCATCACAAGACTAACCAGCTTCAACCTTCCTCCCCCGCCAGCAACGCCGCGGTATCCAATCGTCCTGGCCCACGGACTGCTAGGCTTCTCGGAACTCTCGCTCCCCCTGCTGCCCACTATACACTACTGGCACGGGATCAAGGAGGCGCTGACGGCACGAGGCGCGCGGGTGCACACGGCGTCGGTCCCGCCGTCGAGCTCCATCGCCGTCCGAGCAGCCAAGCTGGCCGAACACTTGCCGGCCGCCGCAAGAGCAGGACAAGAGCCGGTCAACATCATCGCCCACAGCATGGGCGGCCTGGACGCGCGCCACATGCTCTCTTCCTTGTGCTCCTCGTCGACGACGCGCCTGGAGGTCGCCTCCCTGACCACCATATCCACGCCGCACCGAGGCTCCCTGTTCGCCGACTACGTGCTCGGCCGTGACGCCGGCCCGCTCTACCTGCCCCGTCTGTATGGGCTCATGGGCCGAGCTGGCCTGGGCACCGAGGCCTTTGCCCAGCTGACCACGGACGCCATGGCCCGCTTCAACCGCGAGGTCCGTGACGTTGATGCCGTTCGGTACTTTTCGTACGGCGCCGCCATGGAGCCTGCCCCCTCGGTCCTGAGCCCCTTTCGTCTGCCTTGGCGCGTCGTCGGCGGCGACAACGACGGCCTCGTCAGCGTAGATAGCAGTCGCTGGGGCGTCTATCGCGGCACCCTCGTGGGTGTCAACCATCTAGACCTCATCAACTGGCCCAATAAATTGCGTTGGACGGTCAAGGGCTGGCTCGGCAATCAGTCCAGGTTCAATGCCGTGGCTTTTTATCTTGGCGTCGCCGACATGTTGGCCCGGGAGGGGCTGTGAAGTTCTTCAGAGGGAAGGGGAGGATTTCGCTGTTTATTGCTCGGTTTGCTCCGTTGGCTAGAGCCATGTATGGGAGACGCCGGGACGAGAGTGCATGGGCGAGTGTCGGCAATGTAAGCTTGTTGTCCAAATGTCCCGCAGGTCACGAGAGTGCATTCAAGTCGTAGTGAGCCTGGTTGAGTCCGTAGTGGACTGCGCCGGGAAGACAGGCACGATGCCACCTCAGCTGATGGAGGGGAGAAGACAGAATCCGAGAGACGAGACAGAGATTGTGAGCCAGTCGGTCAAATCAAAGTTTCAATCCGAATGACAACCTCGTGCGACTGAAAGAAGTTTTCAATAAAGGTAGGTATATATAAGATACTAAAGGTATTTAGTAAAGGTAAGTATATATAAAATACTAAAGGTACTTAATAAAGGTAGTACATATAAGATACTAAAGGTATTTAGTACATGTAAGTACATATAAAATACTTCAGGTACTTAATAAAAATAGATATATATATAATACTAAAGGTATTTAGTAGAGAGAAAGAAACGTCAGCCCTGACTTTAATACGGACGTAACCTGCCCACACGCTGACCCCCCCTCGTCCTTTTCAAAACTGCACTTACGGGCGACTTGGCGGATGGAAAGTTCCTCATGGCAGGTTTCCTCGTCAGAATCGAACCGTCCAGCCGAGCCCAGCGCCCTTAGAGTATATCTAGACGAAGTCACATAATACCTTCCCCGCACACAAGCCTACTATTTTCGAGAAGCAGCCCAAGACCTCATGATCCGCGCGGTTTCGTCGACGAAGCGCGCTAAAGGCAGCTTCCCGCTTTGCATCTTTAAATTAAACGGATGACGACTTTTTCTCTTCTCTTTGGTCACGAAGACCCTTACAGAGCCGATCAGCAAGCCCGTCACGAAGACCCTGAAACCCTCACAAAGCCCATCAGGAAGCCTGTCAGTCAGGAAGCCCGTCAGGATGCCATTTGGAGCGGAAGATACTCATTCCGCCAAGCTCTCTTGTCGAAGGGATGCACGACGGCATTATTGGTCTGTGACTTCTTATCGATATGTAATATAATGATGGTGGATGCCAATGTCTCTCCGGAGACGGTGAAGATCCTGGCTGCCGACAGTGACCGGTACGGCGACGTGTGGTACGACAACTAGTACACATACATAAAAACAGAGAGCGGTGGTAGATTCTCAGCATCTACTAGCAGACTTGTGTGCAAGCTTCTGAGACGACTAATGCATCTTAGAAAACAACACAAGGAGAGTAATCTTAAGGCCGTGGCTAATAGCATGTATGGATCACTGGGATACGGGAAATCTTCCTTGTACAACCTAGTCTACGCTAGAATGACTGCTGCTGCGGGATAATGGTATTTAGACCTAGTGTGTCGCACGTTGAAAGACTTTCAAAATAAGGATTGTTCATGGTAATATAGAGTCATATGTGGTAAAGGGAACGTAAGCCACACAATCTGCACGTGGAGGTGAAGTCGAGGCCCACGCAAGCTTCGTGCTAGTCAAGCTGCACGAAAAGGTTACGTGAAATGCCATTTCACAGTGTAAAGACAGAGCTAGAAAATTGCTTCCCCTCATGTGTGGCCTTTGTCTCTGCAACGACCCGATTCCGGCGGAGCACACACCAAGACGTACGACGAGGCCTTGTGCAACCGCGGCCACAACAGTACCGGGATCCGTGTGGTGCCACGAAACCCTTCGTGGCAGACCCGAGTCGCCATGCGAGGAACCCCGCCCATTCGTTCCGGGTGCGGCTACCGACCGGAAGCAGACCTTGGACTCGGCACATGGCGCCGACAGTGGCGACCAGTCGCCCGCCGACGTCCGCCGAGAGAGCACCCCGGACATTGACATTGTCTATTTGTGCAAAGTCATTCACTTCTACGAGTACGTTCCGGGCTTCAGCGCGTCCGACGTGAGAGTCCAGTGGGACCCCAACAGGAGCAAGCTCACCATGATGCAAGTGACGAGGGGGCCGGGCTACGACGACCTTTGGCCGGACCTGACGCTGAGGGAGCGCATGATAGGGCCCTTCGTTCGCACAATCCCTCTGCCTGCGGACTTGGCCGGCAATGATCATGCGTACCGGGTGCGTCTGAGGGCCCGGTTGAAGAAAGGGGTGCTTGTCGTGACATTGCCCAGGCACTCGTGGGAGCTGGAAGACCTCATCGACATTGAAATTTCTGAGTAATCTTCCAAGGAACAAGAAAAGCTTATGCACGTGATGTCTCGCAGAATTGCTACTGCTAAGGCGGCATGAGGATACACAACCTACTAGGCATTATCATTAGAAACCTTTTCTTAATATCAAGTCTCTGCTATATTCCTTGTATTCTATTGTAACCTATAATGTAACGTTTATCTTGGGAGAGACTGTTATTAGGTCACGAACCCTGCAGGCCTCGTCAAAAGTCATAGATGGTCGGCTTAACATGTAAGGGCTGAGTAGAAAAGGAGGAAGGAACAAAGAAAGTAGAGGAAATGAATGATTAGACTCTCAGTCAAGTTGCTCCGATGCTTGGCAACAAGACACCAGTTGAGGCGAACAAAAAGGAATCCCGAGAACTTATCTTGGGGAGGGGGGGGGGGCATCCTGAATGCTAAGGGGGGTCGAAGTCAGTCTGATACGGGGAAAAGAAAGCATGACGTCGGGGCCAAGGGGTACCGGACAATGCCTGCCAAAGTTAATATACCTGCACCTGCGTATATACCATTTCTCCGTCCTTTCCAACCCCTGCTGTCTGAGATGGGGAAAGAAACGATAAAGCCACCCATGACGGGAAATATACACTGTATGTACAAGATAGATAGATAGATAGATAGATAGATAGATAGATAGATAGATGGAATGCACTGTAAACCCCGGCCGCTGCACGCAATCACCTCCACATTTGTACCTTGCGTTCTTCGAAGAAGCCCGGTACGAACTACTCATTTTTCCTTGGCATCTTTGCAGCGCTGATCATGGGCTTCTGCTGGCGAATGGGCAGGCGGCTCGGAAATACGAGGGCGTCGAGTTCGTTTGGCCGAGCGCGTGACGGCCGGCCCGGGGAATTCAGCATTGGCAAATTTACCTGATTGGGCCGCTGCCGCTTTTTTTTTTTTTTTTTAAACGGCTGGTAAGTGAATAAATTCGTGTCGATCTCCCGAACGAGATGGGGACAGCATCTGGATTGCTCTTTTGCATTCTCCCTTTGCAGACTCTTCTTACTCTACAGGCTCTCTGCAGGGACTTTATCTTCTTTTGTAGGGATTTTCTTTTTTTTTTCACACTCTGGATTTACTTGCGAATCAATTGGGAGAAACTTCTCGTGAGCAGGGCACGTGAGACGGAAGCCACGAGGCTCACGACGCTAACGACGCCAACAGCATTTGACGACAAGGAAGGAAGACACTTTCCGTCAAGAAACAAAGAAAAATGCCTTCGAAACTCGATTTTCCCCCGGCCATGACCGGCTACACCAACCACATCGCTGCTCTCGCGACAGCCGGTCTCGCGTCGTTGCTGGTCGTTGCATACCGCGACTATCGTGCTTTTCTGGCCCTGGGCACATCGGGCGTGTCCAGCAACATTTGGGGCTACTGCAAGCAGCTCTCGTGGACATCGGTGGCACGAAGAGACACGACAGTTCCCGCACCCTTCGAGGCCGAAAAGGCTAGGCCGTCGGCCGGGCCCAATGCCACCACGAGCTACCTGACCAAGGCCCTCGCGCCAAGGTCGGGACCCCGTCCGACGGTGCCTCACTTCATCGCCCCGCAGCGACAGGTAACGGCGACGGCGTCGGCCGAGATGACGCATCTGATGGGCGCGTACCTCGAGGGGATCGTGGAGCGAAACCCGTCCTGTCTGCAGCTGGGCCTGTCGTTTCTCGAGGGCCCCGTCCCGGCAGTCCAGGTCGGCAAGGCGGTCGAGCTGCCGCACTATCTGCGGCGCACGCGCGGCGAAATCATACACGTACACCCGAGCGATGGCAGCACGCATCTGATCCTGTCCCTGGCCGACGCGACCAGCGTCATCATGCAAGCATGGGGCCAGAGGCATCGATTGAGCGGCAGCGTGATTGGTTGGGGGTACGTGATGATCTATGCGCCGCGGGACCAGGCAGAGTTGGAAGTCTGGAAGGACATTGTGTGTGCAGCTGCGCGGTATTGCTGCGCCGAGTTGGCCGGCTTCGAAGCGCCCGTCGCCGCCGCTTGAGGGCGGCCCGCCAATGTCCATGGCTGCAGTGGCCAAAATTGACAGCTCGGTCCAGTTGTTTTTTTCTTTCTTTCTTTTATAACTTTTCCCCAGTTTTTATCTTGGGAACGGACCCCGAAAGAAGCATGGGCCAGTGTTGTTGAAGTCTTTGTGGACTTGATGCCAAACCTCTTCTTCTCCCTCAATGGACGCTTGACGGCTTTAAACTGAGGAGGGAGGACGCAGCTTCGGAGCAGCAAGAGAATAGATGGGTCGTGGGGGAGCAAGGTGAATTGACACGGCAGCTTCATCTCATCCTGAGACGTCATCACAGACCCCAAGAATTGCCATATTCAGGAGAAACTCGACTTTTCCGCCAGAGACGTAACGTTGTGAAACCTGCATACAGTTCAATTTGGACTCTTGCTTTCACACCGTGCCTCGCCTCGGGTCGATCGTGGCCTGGAGCGAATGCCCTCTGGTTGTCTCATTCAACCTTGCTCGATGGTTTGAAGCCATAAACAGGGCAGGGCGACGAGTCAAGGTAAATGGGGTCAAGCTTGCCAAAGTGGGAGAAGGATAGGATGAGCCCTGCAAGACTTGAGTTTGGACGCTCGACTGGCTGTTCATTTCTTGGACGAATTGACCGTCAGACAGCCGTGCCGGTCGGGGTCAGGGCAGCAACATGGCCCCTCAGTCAGACGATCATGACAAAGAGGATTGATCGCCTGTGCAAGATATCAAAACATTTGTGGCCGCTTCATAGCTCACGATGATGGAGCGCGCCTGAATGCCCGAGGCCCTTGGTCATGGTCTTGGTCATGACTCGTTGCGACTGGCAGGTTGAGACTTTTGCCTCGGTCCACATTCTGGGACCCGGCGTTTTTACGGCGTCTTTTACGACACAAGTATCCTATGTGCGATTCGCACTTGCAGGACAGCTTGGATCTGTTTCATGAGCAAGAAATGTCGTTTTACCCCATGATCCCAGCTGAAGCGCAGGCCGAGAAGTCTAGACCTTGATCTGACGATGGGTGAGAGGCCCCGACCACAACTTGCTCAAGTCTGGTTCGGATGATACCGTCCCCGAGTACAGAATGGAGAACGAGGGCGTTCGGCTCTTTGCAGGTGTACAGTGGCGCTCCTGGATACGTCTCGCTCGTCGACGCTGTACGTGTCATGGCTGAAAAACTTTTCATGCCTTCCTGTGTAAGTTGACCGGACCGCGG
This sequence comes from Hypocrella siamensis, assembly GCA_000731825.1. Lineage (NCBI taxonomy): Eukaryota > Fungi > Ascomycota > Sordariomycetes > Hypocreales > Clavicipitaceae > Hypocrella > Hypocrella siamensis. The sequence goes on along the minus strand of JMQE01001789.1, from coordinate 38,718 downwards.
CAAGAGCGTGCAACAGCATCAACGTCAACAGACGAGGTTGATCAACTCAGCGGTCTATAAGGACTTGCTGAGAGACTCTCCTCTCTGCAGTTTTCTCTACCTCCACGGCTTACACAACAGCCCACCTCGACTCTCTTCTTCCCTTCTGAGCTCTCGCTGTGCCATTTTTTGAACGGTCGAAAGTCCCCCGCCCCCCTTCTGCGGCTCTCTCTCTCTCTCTCTCTCTCTCTCTCTCTCTCTCTCTCTCTCTCTCGCCATGCGCTTGACTTCACCCAGTAGCAGCAGCAGTAGCAGCCGTCGGACGTGGCCAACCGCTCCGTTGCTGGTTTCCTTGTTCTTCGTCTTGTTCTTGCAGATTGTGACGGCAGCACATGCCGATGAGACGCGGCAGCATGTGCGCCCAGATGACGGCCTGCGATTCGCCAAGCGCATGATTCCTCAAGTCACAAACAGCAAACGACCAGAGGATGGCAAGGGCAGCGTCAATGTGAGGCCGAGTCCGTCCGAGAAGCAAGACGCAGCTGGTGCACGCACGGAGGCAAAGGCAGGATCAGAAGCTTCCGTGGTTGGCCGACGAGACGTCACTAGAAGCTTCCACATCTACGATCCCGGCTTTGTCAAAGACTTGGTCAAAGAGATTCGCGTGACTGAGCCATGCGCAAATGCCCTCGCGAAGCCTGTCCTCTGCGCCGACTTTGTGGCCTCGTTTCAGTCACGGTCTCGTGGCGAATCTCTGCACAATGACACGCTGACTGACATGATTTGCGCCAAGGAGTGCAAGGATAGCCTGACGGGGTGGGTGGCCGATGTGCGACGCAGCTGTCCCGGTGTTGAGATTGGAGGTGCATCTGTCATAGCGCCCGTGCAGCTCATGCTCGAGGGCATCGAGGAGACTTGCCTCCGTGACAAGGAAACCGGGAGGTACTGCAACGGTACGCGTTGGCCATAAGAAACCCTGGTTGAGACCATGGGACCAGGAGTACAGGGAAGCAAGCAAAGCTAACTCACCGAGTCCAGACATCATTGACGGCTTTCGAGATGTGTCGTCGGTTGAGCAGATGGCCCATAATGAGCTCTGCTCCTACTGCTACGTGCGCCGTCTTTCCATGATGCAGGGGACGCTGTTCTCAGCCTACAACAAAGGGTTCGCCGACACACAGCTGCAATACGTCGACCAGCACTGCGACAAACAGGTGCTCAAGTCCTTCGCGCTGCCGACGCAACGCCGGGCCGAGGAGGACGAGGAGCCCGAATGCCGGACCAAGACATGGATGACGGTTTCGGAAAAGACCACGTGCGACGGCATAGCGTCGGACAAGAACGTCTCGTCACACAGGCTGCTGCTGAGCAACCTGAGGCGGCTGTCCAACTGCGGCGCCGACAGCTATATTGAACCCGGGACCGAGCTGTGCCTGCCTCCCTCGTGCGGCCGGACCTACCGTATCACCAACGACACGGAGACGTGCGAGTCCATCGAGTCGAAGCCAGAGGAGGAGCTCGAGCCGGGCCAGATCCTCAAGTACAACCACTGGGTCCGCTCCATGTGCACCGTTCTGAACGCGAACCGTCACCTCTACGGCAGCACCATTTGCCTGGGTCCGCGGCGCAAGGCGGCAGCGCCAGCGCCAGCGCCAGCGGGAGCCGCGCCGTCTGCCAGGAAGGCGCTGTCTCGTCGCCAGGTCGCCTACGCCATGGTGGCCGTGGCGCCGCCCGCGGGCAAGGTCGCCGCGCCCGGGACGACGCTGAACTGCTTACAGTGGGACGTGGCGCAAAAGGGCGACACGTGCGTGTCCATGTGCGTGAGGAACGGCATCACGTCGAGGCTGCTTCTTCAGGGGAACCCGTCGCTGGGCAAGATGCTGGGCACGTGCACGAACCAGCTCAAGGAGGGTCTCGCGTACTGCGTGGGGCCCATGCAAGACATGATGGACGACGGTAGCGATCCCGAGGAGGTCATCTACGGCCTCGAGGGTGCTAGGGCCCACTCTGGGGGTGCCAGGATTGACTCTGAGGAGGACGGTAGCCGCTCCGAGGCTGATGATGGTGGCAATTCTGTCAAGGAGGCCAAAAAGAACGCCAAGAAAGCCAGCAGCGGGTCTGTGAAAGCCGGAGAAGACGACTTCAGGGAAGCCAGAAGCGGCCCCGACGGCCCGTCGTTTAGCGTGCTCAAGTACGGCGGACTCGTCGACCGCTGGAGATGGGACGAGGACTGGGTCACGTACGGCGCGGGCGAGTTCGACAGCGGGCATCCGTGGCTGACGGCCAAGGTGCCGCGCGACGGCGAGGTCATGGCCATCAACATGTTCAACTACTCCGACTTTGTACTCGAGGCGGTGGTGCGTCTAGAGGGCCCGGTCGGCGAGGCGGGAGGCGGCGACGGCGAGGCCGGCTTCGTCTTCCGGGCGTCGACGGCGACTGGGCGAACGACGGGCAACCACGGGCCGGACGACCTCAACGGCTACTACCTTGGGCTCAGCTACAGCGGCTTCGTGGTGTTCGGCCGGGCAGAGCTCGGGATCCGGACGGAGCTGGCCAGGGCGCGGATGGACTGGCACGTCCTCAACATACACCCGGTCCGGGTGCAGGCCATTGGCGACAGGATCACGGTCGAGGTCGACGACAGGATGGTGGTGGACGTGGTGGACACGGCCTTTGGCGACGGGGGCTTTGGGATGCGGATGCACAACACGAGCAGCGCCAGCTTCAACAGGGTCAGGATGGCGCCCGTGTGGCACGCCGACTTTGCCAAGAGGGGGCTGGATGGGTGGACGGCGTACGAGGGCTCCTTCAGCGTGGCGTCGCGGGCGCTCACGGGAGAGAGCATGGGAGGCGGCGGCAAGATGATTGCGCACGGGGCCTTCCGCGACTTCGCGCTCGAGGCCAACATCACGGTCCGGTCGGGCGGCAAGGCCAACGGCGGGCTCCTGTTCCGCGTCGTGGGAGCCAGTCTCGGCTCCGACGGCTTCAAGGGCTACTACGTGGGCATCACCGACGGATTCGTCGTCCTCGGCCGGTCCGACTACGCCTGGAGGCAGCTGCAGCAGGCGGCGGTCGAGGGCGGCCCCGGCACGCCGCACCACGTCAAGGTCAAGGCCTACAAGGACCGCATCCTCGTCTTTGTCGACGGCAAGCCGACTCCGGCCATTGACGTCCACGACGACACGTACGTCAAGGGTGCCGTCGGCGTGCGCATTTTCCAGACGTCGGCCACGATTGTCAACATGAAGCTTGTGCCGATAGACGATGTGTGGTCGTGAGGAGAAACGAAGCTTGTGCCGAGGGATAATTCACGATTAACTAGGAATAAATGAAGCTTGTGCTGATCGACGTGGTTGTGAAGGATCCAATCGTGCGACGACAGCTTTAACTCGTGACTAAGTAGAAATAAATAAAGCTTTATTAATAAACAAAGTTATTATGTATGTATGTATGTAAGGGATTTCACCTTCTTTTATTTCGCTAGTCTGCGTAACTAGGTAGAAAACCTACGAACAAAGTTATTATAAAGGATTAATTCGCGATTAATTAAGAATAAACAAAGCTTATATAAGTAATTATAAGGGATTAAAAACAATAAGTCATAGTATTATCAGCCCCCATGCCAGTAAGATACAAAAATCAAAACTACATCTGTCTGTTAGCAATGAGATGCCTAAAAAACAAACAAATAGGTACCTAGAATATACCAAGTCCCATCCTTACAATACAGTAGATACACACACACACACACATATATATATATATATTCTCTTTTTTTCAGATGACGCTGCTGGCTTGCGTGACGGAGGTGGCGGGAGTGGGTGGATTCGATGGTCTGGTTCTAAGCAAGACACGTGGGAACTTTTTATTGATTCTTTTGGTGGGGGCTGAAAAGAAAAGACAAGTTGTGTCTTTTTTTTTTTTTTTTTTTGGCGCTGGCTCCAGGCAGGGGAAGTCATTGACCTGTTTTTCGTATGTGGTGGATTTGTGGTGCGGAGAATGGAAAAGGGGGGGGGTTCTGTAATTGTTTGGATTCTAGTGAATGAATTGGATGAGTATTCTGTCGAGAGCTGGGCAAATATATGTATGTGAAGTAAATGCATGCCGCGATTAATCACTTGCGTACACACATACATACATACATACGCAGCGTGGTGATGCTGGCAAGGGCTGCCGATTACCTCGTATCTACCCGAGATCAATGACATGGCTGGGTGAAAAAAAGAAAAGGGGAAAAAGTGCCAGGAAAAAACAAAAGGACCTCAGATGATTTATTGACATGTCAAAGATGTCCACCGTACGGCCTGTCTTGCCCGCGAGTACGGCTGCAGACGACAAAGGGAAACGCACACCATTTCCCTCGTCGGCGCAACAAACGTCCTCCGTATACACATGCATACATATGTAGGTAGATACACACTGTTACACACAGCCCTCACCATCGAGATGCACAGTTGTATACAGAGTGACAAAAATGACATACATGGCTCCCCGAAAAATATCCTGGATTCACTCGAGCTGCCCACTTTGATTTAGCACACTGCTCCTTTCCAATACTCATGCTACGTCCCCCTAATACTTTGCCGCAATGACCTCATGGCCATCAACATCCATTTGTCAACACCTCTTCGGTTGTCGTCCATCTTGACTCCTCGTGACTCGACGATGAGCATGGGGACAAATGCAAATCCAGATCTGCTGACCACTCGCCTCCGATACGTCGCGTCCCTTCTCCGACGCTGACATGGTCCTTGATACATTCGTTGACCCATTCGTCTTCTTTGCATAGCGCGGCGCCAATTTTATTTCGGCCTCAGGGTCGAAGCGCTTCTCGTCGCCTCGCCTCGCCGACGTGTCATTTGATGGCGTGACTTGTTTTTGCTTTGACGACATCCATTCTCCTCGTAGTTGCATCGTGTGACAAAAGTTCATTTAAAGCCATGCATGACGCGGACCCGCGCAGAAGAAAACTGCCCAAGGGGATAAAAAAAAAGAAAAAGAAATAAAAAAAGGAAGGGAAAGGAAAGGAAAGGAAAGGAAAGGAAAGGAAAGGAAAGGAAAGGAAAGGAAAGGAAAGGAAAGGAAGGGAAGGAAGACAAAGGGAAAACAAAGACGAAGAAAGCAAAGAAAGCAGTCGCTAAATGTCATGTGTCGTGTACGTAGTAGTGTTTACGTCGTCTGGCTCTGCTTTCCCGAATCGACAGTCACCTCAACCTCGTTCTGGACCATAATGGCTCCGCCCTTTGGCGTCTTCTGCACGCTCTCGGCCGGCCGATTCGCGCAGACTTCAATCTTGTTCAGGGTAATCATGTCCTGGTCCTGGCTGCTGTTGTCGTCCCGGCTGCTGCTGAGTTGCTTGAAACCTTTGCTCAGCTGTCGACGGCCGCTGACCGACAGGCTCTGCTCGCTGGACTGCGGATACGACGGATGTCGACGACGCTTGAAACGATGCAGGGCCTGCGGTCCGACGATGGGCATCGACGCGCACACCACCGCCGCCACCTCGGTGGCAGCCGACAGCATGAGAAAGATGACGACGCCGTCTGTGGGACACAAGTCAGGACCTATTTGTCACCTTTTCTTCTCTCAACAATTGGGAGAGAAAAAATCCGAGAAAAGATGGGGAAGGGGAGGCCAGGGGAGGGGAGAGCGGGGAGAGGCCCGGGGGAAAGGGGGGGGGGGAATGATCGGGGCCGGATTTGTTTCCTTACAGCTGGGGTCGATCTTGTCGTCCGTGTCAACGTTCAGCTCGATGATGCGGACGAGATCTAAAAGACAGGCACTATACGACATGGGCAAGCCCATCAGCATCAAGACGACGACGACGATTCAGGTAAGGTTTTCTGTTTTTTTTTTTTTTTAAAAAAAAGAAAAAAAAAGGAAAAAAAAGGAAAAAAGAGTGAGGGGCGGCGCCATTGTCACGCAATCAACTTACATCAGGCCAATGGAAAAGACCAAGGTCAGTCCAATCTTGGCCCTCTTCGTCATGTGCAGTCGGCTGATGGTCGTTATGGGAAGCAGGAGGATCATGACGTCGGACAACAGGCCGAATATGAGGGGAATCGACACATTCGTCACCGTCGTCGCCTTGCACTGGCCCGTGATGGGATACGGCGGTGGTCGTCTGTATTTCTGGTAATACTGCATGAAGTACCACTGCGGCGGCCAGCACTGGAACACATAAAAGCCCGTCGATCCGATGAGCCACAGCGAGACGTAGACCATGTTGACCCACCAGGCGATTCGCAGCCAGGATTGATTCACCAGGAACAGGCGCCGGTAGAAGAACAGCAGCGTCAGCTTGATGAAGGTGAAGGTAGGACCCGTCAGGATCATGGTTGCCCAGACATGCTACACGCGAGTCATTAGCTTCCAACGTTTTGCCTCTCATTTGCACACGTCGAGTCTCGCTTTTTTTTTTGTTGAAAACGAGGAAAAGAAAGAGAAGAGAAGAAGGAGAGAAAGAAGAAGCAACATACTTTGAAGATGTGGGACATATTGCTTGGAAAGTTGGCATCCTCGGCATTGATCCGCCATGAATGAAGGCCAAGTCCATAATGCGTTGCTGGGAATGTGGAAAATGGAGATAGGACCCCCAAGGGCCCAAGGGAACGCATGTCAGCGCAAGGTCATGTTCATGCCATGACGAGATCCAGATCCTCCTCTCCTCACTCACCAGCCAACAGGTTGCCAATGACGGCATCTATGCAGAGCGCGCTCAGCAGAATGAAGTAGTCCTCGGCAAAGGCAAACTTGATGGGCCGACTCTTGGACGATTGCGGTCTCCAATGGGCCCATAAGCGGGCTCCGGCAACGACATTGTTGATGACGAGGAGTGGGATGAGCACTCCGTACAGTTGACCGCGACGATCTTCGCCATAGAGCGCCAGTTGCTTGGCGGTCATGGGTTCTGGAGAGGACGCCATGTCAGCAGCAGCAGCAGCAGCAGCAGCAGCAGCAGCAGCAGCGGCGGCGGCGGCGGGCGGGCGGGCGGCGGCGGGCGGCAACTTTGTCGGAAGACGAGGGCGGATGGAGCAGAGCCCGTCAAAGGAGTCGAATCGTGGCCACTTACACGAGGAAAAAAGGGAAGAAGGGGTGGGAGGGATACGATAAATGCCAAGATATTGCTCAAGTCGGGGGGACCGAAATCAAGATATAGTATGGAGCTTTGGGGCCTGTTCTCTCTCCTGTCCTCTCCTGTCCTCTCCTGTCCTCTCCCACTGATCGTCCGGGGGAAAAGGTCACGCTTGGAGCCTTGCCGTCGAGCGAGGCGGAACTACAATAATTGTCTGACGTACATACAATACAGTACGTTGTCTTGACCATGCGGCCCATGCAAAATGGGCACGACGGCTGGCGAACACAAGCGGCGCGGTCATGGCATGGCAGAAAGAAGAAACTTGAGGGCAAAAGCAGGTCGGGCGACAGGAGAAGAAGCCTTCTCAGGGCGACATTGAAACCCCAGACGGAGGAGACGAGATGCGACCAGTCAGTCGACCAGTCAATCGAACCAGTCAATCGACCAGTCAGTCGACCAGTAAAGTTGCCCGCGGCCCGACATCCATGACCGGGGCTGCTTCTTTTTCTTTTGGTTCTTCGCGGATACAACGCTGCTGCCGGCTCATCAGGCTGGTCTTCCATGCACAGCGTTGCGTCAACCGGACTATGGACCACAGATGCGGTAGCACAAGAACTGGCATGCATGCCATGCGGGAAGACGGGGGACGGGGAAGTGGGAGGGGGGGGGGGCCCGGATTTCTCTTCCTTTCCTTCTCACTTCTATTGACCACCGGCTCGACTCGAGGTGCTTTTGTTTAAATCAAATAAAAGAATGCCGTCCTCGAAAAGGGGATACTACTACCTACTGTAGGCGTAAGGAGCACTCCGAACGGAGCCATATGTGGCACGTCTTGAAGAAATCGTAATTAGTACGGTACGGTACGGTACGGCTCGGCTCGGTACGGGATTGGGGGCTACTCAGCCCGAAAATGAAGCAAATACCAAGCACTAACGACTAGTAGCTCGTACGTAGTCAGGAAAAAAAAAAGAAAGAAAAAAGAGGCCAGGAGCGCTGACGATTTGGCTGGCTGACGTGATAGGACGTCGGGAGATTTAGCGCAGAAAGATGGAGTATGGCTACAGCGGCGCATCACTTCCCCCTTTGGTCCGTAGATCCGTAAGCAGCATCCAGACCGAAAAACGTCTTCAGTCTTCAAGGGGCCATACGTCAATTCCCCTTCCTTGCTCTGCTCTGTCTGGCCATCTGCCTAGCTAGTAGCCATCTGCCGACCTGCCTACCCGGTCAGTCAGCCAACCGCCTACTCCGTACGTAGGCCGTAGGTTGGTAGGTATAGTGGGTTGTACGTTCAGAGGCACGGGGTGACTCAATAACGGGTTGGAAAATACCTCACAATTTCATTTCAGTCCGTGGTTCGTAAGCCCCAGTACGGTTCCAGGGGGGTGGGAAGCTGACGTCCAATATATGTAAGCATCGTGTCGCGCATTTACGAATCATCGTGATTCGTGATCAACCCGGCATCCACTTGGTGGAAACACCACGGCTACGTATCGAGCCGTTCCCAAGTGGAGCTCCCGTCCATAGATTTGATTCCTCAAGGCTTGGCTACCTACTACGTAGGTAGGTACTGATTTATTAGGTACGAACGGGGCACTGAACTGTACTCGCAAATTGCTCCGTTCTCCTGTCTTGGCTGGGTGCAGCTGGTCGCAGCTGGGCACGAGGGCACTGAAGCTGGGTGCGAATCGCCTTGGCAATGCAGCTGACGGGCCACTGGTTTGAACCACTGCGTGACCGTGGACATGGGTGCTCCGACTCGGATGCGCCTTACCGGCCCATCTGCAAGTTGCGGCTTCTCTGTCTCCTGCGTTCCCTCCTTCGTGAGACCGATGTTCGGACTGCCTCTTGGTCTTGTTGTTGACCCCTTTGTGCCCGAAGCTGAGAAATGTTTGTTGGTTGCGCTGCGCTGCCCACACAAATGGCGACATGGATCCAATCCAACCAACCCACTCTCCCATCTTATCGTCTCAATCTCCATTCTTCGTGCGACGTCTGAATTTCTCAAATTTTTTTCTTCTTCGGCTCCCTTCTCGAATTATGGGGAAGCTCGCCAAGTTGTCTTGTCCTCCTGTCCTCGTTATGAATCGCTCCTGCGCCGCATCTCTCCAGAAAAGATAAAGCAGTCCAGTCGTGTCCTGTCGTGTCCTGTCCTGTCCTATCCTGTCCTGTCCAGTCCAGTCCAGTCCAGTCCAGTCCACCATGCATCAAAACGCGACGAAATCCGAAATGAATTCTCAAACAGCAGCAGGAGCAGCGGCAGCTACTACACCAACGACGACAACAACGATGGGTTTCGTCAAGACTGACGGCACTAATTTCGACGAATGGCCATCCTCGTCCTCCCAAGATGCTGCCGCCGACGCTCGCATAAGGAGGAAGCTTGATCTCCATATGATGCCGCTGTTCTTCGTCTTGTACATGCTGGCATTCCTGGATCGCGGCAACATTGGAAATGCCCAAGTCGCCGGCATGGGAAAGGCACTGCACATGACCAGCAGCCAATATGCCTGGCTTGCCACCATTTTCTACATAACATATATTGTTTTTGAGTTTGGTCTGCTGTTTTGGAAGCTGTACCCGCCGCACCTGGTTGGGGCTGTCGTGGTACTCGGCTGGTGAGTTTATGAGCGTGCGTGCGTGCGTGCGTACGAATTTCTTTTTCTGGTGATGAATGGCTTGCCGCTCTTCATGATGCCGTCCAAACCTCACGTCTAATCATGCCAATGTAATGTAGGGGCTTGATGGCGACCGTTCAAGCTGCAGCTCAGAATTGGCAAGGCATGATGGCTCTCCGCTTCTGGCTCGGCGCGTTTGAGGCTGCATACGCGTGAGTTCTCACCTTCGTCTTCCAACGCCACAGTCGTGCCCCCGGTTGATTTGTGTAATTCTGGGCCTAGCCCCGGTATCATATACCTCCTTTCCTTCTTCTATCTTCGACACGAAGTCGGTTTTCGATGCGGCTTGTTCGCCTCTGCCGCACCGCTCGCCGCGACCTTCGCCGGCGCACTCGCTTATGGCATCACCAATGGCCACTCTCATCTAGCCAATTGGCGCCTGCTCTTTCTGGTTGAAGGCCTCATGACCATCGTCATGGTTCCTGTCGCATACTTGTTTATTCCTGACTCGCCCGACAAGGCAAGGTTCCTCACTGCCGAGGAGAAGCAGATCGTCAGGGCTCGAGCTGTCCGCCAAGTCGGTACCGAGCCGAGCCAGAGAATCGGCCGAATCAACGGCGCCGAGTTCATCCAGGGTTTGCTAGACTACAAGGCATGGTTTGTCGCGGTATGTTGCCTCAATGCAGATGGCCCAATTTCTCGCTTGATTCGCGTCTGACAGCTGCTGGTCGTCTTCACTCGGCTTTCTTAGTTGATGTACTTTGCTGCCAACGTCAGCTATGCCAGCTTGCCCGTGTACTTGCCGACCATCCTCAACGCCATGGGCTACAGCAGCATTGACGCTCAGGGTCTCAGCGCTCCACCGTACTTTGTCGCCTTTCTTTCGGCCCTCATTACCACGTGGCTTGCTGACCGAACTCGACAGCGTGGCATCACGCTCATGATCACCTCGCTCGTAGGAGGCATCGGATATGTTCTGCTTGCCACTGTGAAAACCGTCGGCGTTCGGTACTTTGCTGTCTTTCTCGCTGCCGCCGGAGTGTTTTCCACCATCCCAAATATACTTCCCTGGACCCTGAGTATGATGCTGCTTTTCTTATAATTTCAACATCGCGACCCTGTACTCCACGAATGACTGACCAGTACTTCGATAGATAATCAAGGATCCGATACGCGCCGAGGCGCGGGTCTCGTCCTTATCAATGTTGTCGGCCAGTGCGGCTCCGTCCTTTCTTCCCGAATTTATCCCACCGAAGACCAACCTCGATTTGTGAAAGGACAGTCTATTTGTGCGGCCTTCATGTTCTTCGCTGTCCTTCTTGCCTTCACCCTTCGATGCTTACTCGTCTGGGAAAATAAGAAGCTCGCGCGAGCTCAGGAGGAGCAAGACTCTGATGAGCCAGCCGATGTTGCAATTGAGAATTATGGCCCAGCCTTCCGCTATGTTCTTTGATTGTCATGAGAAGAAATATGTCGGTCATGTTCCCTAAAAACCCTCTTCCTGATGAAAAAGAGGAGTAATAGAGGACGGGATTTTTGTCTTAAGGCCAAAGTGCTGTATTGTTTCGGCGAATGGTGGATGCAAGCATGAATAGTGCTGAATTGACTTTGTAAAGCGAGATGTTGAAGCGTCTCACGCCGGAAATGGAGTTTGAAAATGAACGCACGTGTGAAGAGCGTGGTTGTGGTACCCCGGCATCAGCGAAAGACTGAATAGTGAGCAATCTGTGGAATCATTCAGTACTCTGGTCTCGTCATAATTTCATTTGACCCAAAGATAGCTCTTACCGCGGATGCTGACGCAGGATCCAATCTCCAAGCCGCTGTTGATGCTGATATGCAAAGAGAGGAATTCCGACGAGCTCCTGCAACGATGTATAGAGGACGTAGGTCGAAGTATTCATTTCTTTGATGAATGCTGCAGACCTCGGAGATCCTTGGGACACGCCCGTTTATTGGAATCACCCTCTATGGCCAGAACTTGATTTGCGAGACTCGCATAGTAAGTTTTGTGAAGACGACACAAAGCAAGTCAAGGACTGAGATGTCTAGGAAGGAACTCGCCTCCTACCCGACTTCCCGTATCCAGCCGTGGCTAGGGAGGACTGCTGCTGGATTGGTATGTTTTGATATGCTGCTCGAAAGGAAGAGCCGTTCCAAAAGCAAGTTTTTGCTGCAACTAACTTGATTCCGCACAATCGAAGGGGCCTGCTTTCAACAAGATCCACTGGGAATCATCCGGTCGTATTCCAAAGCAGACAAGTGGACCATGGTACGTTGCCAAAAAAAGAAAAGCCTCCGGCTGGCTGTTGCGAAATATGGTCCTGAAACATGTAACCTCGTTGACGATTGTGTTCTACTCCCCTTTGCACTGACCAGAATCCATGAAGTAAATGACCTTTTGGGAAGTACTTTCCTTTGATGGCGGGACAGGGTGCGAGGATTCTGTGAATACGCAGTACACGCGGGGATTCCATCAGTGACAGCCGGTAAAGTCATGCCACTGTGTTCGCCTTTTTACAGGCAATGGCTGAGAAGCGACGACTGAATATCACGCACATGTGCGGGTTTTAGTCTGTCGTTATTTGACATGTGATTGACGGATGTGCGGATGAGAAGAAGGTGCCAATTGATGAATATGAGCAACTTGATCCATGACGGCCCGAAATCTTGCATAAGTGCAGGTAATTATGTTGCCCCTTTTAAGCGCTTCCCCTTGCCCAAGCGAATGCGGACCAGCGGCCTTGTTTTGGGACAGATCACTCGAAGGTCGGCGTTTTCGACATCCCCGGGAGTTTGTTTGGTCAGTCAAGTGACAAATATTCATACGTACAGTAGAATTATGCGTGAAGCCGGGCATGAAAAATTGCAATCAAGAAAGCTTTGGTCCGAAACAAAATAGACGATGCTTCTTTGCAACTGAGACGATCTCAGCGTAGAATCGAACCCCACAAAACCCCACAGACAGCTGGCAGCTGCGGGGCTATGGGTGCCTGCCTGCCTGCCTGCCTGCCTGCAGCTGCCTCCATACCTCCTCAACTTCATCTGCCTGCGAAGTGTTCTGCGTCATCTCCCCCTGCTCGCCGCGCCTCGCAACAAACGATCATGGTGGAGGCCGAAGAATCAAACCCGCTCTTGTCGAGTCAACAAAGCTCACAGCTGCAAGCTGTGCTGCATCCGCTCGTTTTGCTCACCATCTCCGACTACATCACCAGACACACTCTCCGTGAGCAGGATGGACCCGTGGTTGGTGCTCTCCTAGGCCAACAGAATGGACGCGAAGTCACAATCGAGCATGGCTTCGAAATCCATACGCAGGAAGACAAACAGACAAAGGGCAGCTATCTATTAGCTGAGAGTCATTTTGCATCTCGCCTGGAACAGAGTATGTTGTTTGTGCCGTCCTCCGTTTCATGTATCCTTCGCGGGCCTACCTCAAGCAATAAAAAGAGAAAAGGAAATAGAAGCAGGAAATGATTGATTATTAACTTTATGATTGATAGTGCTCACTGTACACAAAGAGCGGCCACTCGAACTCGTCGGCTGGTACACGCTTCTTCCCCATAGCGGTCCGACGCCCTCGATACTCGCGATCCACAAACACATCATCGGCAAGTATAATGAGTCGGCCATCTTGCTGGGATTTCACCCAGAAGAGGTTCTCAAACACTCTGTTGGGGGCAAACTGCCACTCACAATCTACGAGAGCAACTACGAACTCGATGACCCAAAGGCCAACGATGAGGGAGGCCAGGACAAGATGATGGACGACGCACATGAGAATCCTCTCACGCTGATGTTTCGTGAGGTCCCTTACTCCGTGGAGACGGACGAGACTGAGATGATCAGTATGAACTACATAGCTGCCGGCGCCGGCGCTGCCGTGTCCTTGGCAACAGCGTCGACGACTGCCAAAGAAGATCGACTGCCCGCAGCGCGATCAAAAGAGGCCAGAGCCAAAGGCAAACGGCGACTTGTCGAAACAGATGGTGATGACACTGACGCCAAGGAGCCGTCGATTGACGAGTCAAGCGATGCTTTTCTCACCAGGGAAGAGGACGAAATGGTGGCGTCGCTCAACACCAAAGTAAACGCCATCAAGATGCTGCATGCAAGAGTCCGTCTCATCGCAAAGTATCTCGAGTGTCTCCCGCAATCCTATGTTCAAGGAGGCGGTGGCGGAGGAGCAACCGCAGCTGCCAATGCATACGAATGCATGATGGAAACAGATCGTGATTCTGTTCCCTCCTTGCCAATCCTGAGGCAAATTCAAGCCCTCGTCAACAGGTTGGATCTTGTCATTCCGTCCAACAAAGAAGCGTATGAAGCTGAAGTTCTCCACCAAACTAACACTGTCAATCTTATTGGTCTGTTAAATGCTGTGATGCAAAATGTGAACGAGGCCAGAGAAGTCGGCAAAAAATTCAGCACCATTGAGACCTCCAAAGTGACGCGAAAGAGGAGCCATGAAACGGGATACCTGGCATCACCGGGGTTCAGGACGTCCGGGGCTGGTGACATTTTGATTTAGGACAAGTGTCAAGGAGACGTGCACTCCGGGCTTCATCCTCGAGACTTGTTCGGAGTGGTATCATCTGGGAGCAAGTCGTCATATGTATTTGTTTCCGTAAAAGGAACCAACATTAAAAAGTACAGGGTTTGCATATGGGCGACGAATTGAAGCCAGTCAATCTCTGGCTACGTATGCATGAACGTACTTACTCAGTCCGTGAAATACAATGGATGCAGATCCTTCTTCGTTCGTTCGACCATCTTCCTCTTCAGTTTTTTCACGTGACAAAAAGTCCCATGTTCGCCGAGAAGAGAGGGAAGGGGGAAAGAGGTTGTCTTTTTCTCTTCTTTTCTTTGCTTTCCTTATTTCTTTCGGTGAGGGGGGTTCGGAGCAAGCGCCACGTTTAGAAGGTACTCGTGGCTAACCTGCTCGCGGCATTTCGCGCATCAATGCGATCATCATCATCCTCTTCGCTCAGACCGGCCAAGACGGATCTGCCCGCCGGGCTCACCAACGTTTCCTCCCTGGCACCATCCACCTCTTCTGGCATCTTGCCCATGAAGCTGGCAGACGAGCTGCGCATGGCGTCCGATCGACGGGGCGCGCCGCTCCATGCGTCGCCCTTGGGGCCCTGGCTCGAGGCCATGGTTGACCTGCGTACGGTGGGATGCGCCTCGCGACCAAGACGGCTCAGACCACCTGAGTTGTCGATGGATCGAATATCAGGACGAACAGTCTCCAAAAGGGCCAGAGTACGACGTTCGGCCTCGATTTCACGCATGACGTATTCGCGAACGCTGGCGCGCAGGTCCGCGGCTGTCCGGACGAACCATTTGCGGCGCTCATGGACAAGGTTCTGCGTCACACGGTTCGTCTTGTTGTGCAGATGGGCTTCGGCTTGACGGGCATCGTCGAGAGCAGTGATGGCCTCGTCCACTTTCTCCCGACGGACGCTGGAGCTGGCCTTGAGGCGGTCCGCGGCGTTGAGCTTGCTGCGAGTGGCTTCTTGTGATTGCAGGAACTCGCGGATGAGAATTTGGCGGTTGGTCAGGGACTCTTTGACGATGAAGGAGTCTTGGGAGTGATACGAAAAAGGGTCCCCAATGGTGGCGGCCTCGGCCGTGGCCTGCGCGGCATGGTAGTCGCCCATGGTCTGTATGACTCGGCCGAGTTTCTTGTGTGCGTTTGCCAGACCAGGATGGGGTTCTTGCACGTGCATACTGCTCAGCTTGACGCCAAAGTCAGATTCCGCAAGTCCGAGGCCTGGGTGCCCCTGTCACGTTAGTTCTGCTTTGAGCGGTGAACAGGGCGCAATAGGGGATGACTTTGTTTACCTCTTCTTGCCTTGACCATCTTGTCCACCTTGTGTCCAGCATCCATGGTGCCTAAGTAGAATAGCTTGACGGTCGGACGGGCATCGGCCAGCTCGGGGGTATCATCCGGTGGGGGAGCGAATTGCTTGAGAATCTTTCGGCGCACGCCAGTAGCCGGCTGCTTCATCTTGACCAAAGGACTGTAGCCAAAGTCGCTTTCCACGAAGAGAACCATTTCGTCGTCACCCATGAGTGTTTCGTTGCTGCAGACGTAGTTGAACCACCGCTGCATCATGGCCTTTACTCGGGTTTCGTCCTCATCCGTACCAGCCCCAGCGGCCGTCACCGGAGGTGGCACGGCTGGCACGAGAGCTTCGGGGTTGGCCGAGATGAGATGCTCTCCGAGTTTAACAAATTCAGAGTGTAAGCGTCTGACATCACGATACTGGGTTGTTCTGAATGAAGGCAAGTTTGTCTACGAAAAGTCAGTTCTCAAAGTCGAGTACAAGAAAGCAAACAAAAGGAGGCTTCAACTATACATGAACATCGAAGCGCAGAACTGGATCCTTCTTCCCGGTCCTCTCGAGACCCGTGATCTTAGCTTGAAGCTTGGGTTGTAATCGAGGCTGGGGCGAAGGTTGCTGTCTAGCTTGGTCGGCTTGTCTGCTCGCTCGAGGCGTGCTTTGTGAAGGCCGTTGCGAATCAACGAGCCGCGATTTGTTTGCGGCCCCGGCTGCTGTTGAACGCAAATTGGGAGGCTGGTGCGGTTCAATCATGCCGCCTTCTGTGGTTGATACCGCCGTGGTATCTTCTGCTGACTTTGGATGATCGTCATGTTCGACAACGGGCTCATGGCCAGCAGCGGGTGGACTGTAAGGGAATGGAGACGTTGGTGGCTCGCTGGCGATGCCTGCGAAGCCGGCGCGCGCAGGATTCGGCGACGAAGTTGGGCTGTGTCCCCAGGGGGATGCCGCTGGGTCGTCAACCTCGTTGATGGAGGCGCTATAGTCCATTCTAGTAAGAATTTGACAAGCCCGGACGATGTGGTTTCGTGCGAGGATCTTGGTAAAGCGGTGATGTGTCTCCGGGAAGGCCGAGGTCAGGACGCGGGGGCGAGAAAAGAAGAAAACGCAGCGTCTTACCCTGAGGGCATGCTGCAAAAGACTTCCTGGCCCGAGCTCGTTCGCGATGCGTGTAGCCTGTCGATGCTGCAATCGCAACGGTGGCGCAAAAAGCAGAGTTTCGCCCTCCTTGAAGCTTAGATCGTCATTAGCTCGAGGTGGGGAGCCGTCAGCGACGGAGCCAGCAATTTGATTGGCTCGTGTGCAAGCAAAGCCAGCGTCGCTGGCCTGGAAAGAGCCAAAATTCTGCGTGTGGGCAAAGCTTAGCCCCTACCGCCTTCTTGGCTTTAAGAATTCCTCCTTCGACAGCACTGAACATTGCTTAATCGCCAAGAGCTAGCCTACTCCAAACAAAGCCTTTTTGCTTCAGTTGCACACAAACCACAAAGAATGGGCAAAAAGAGGTCAAGAGAGGAGGGCAAGGATGTAACGCCAGCTGAGACTGGGTCGGACAAAATAGCCGAAGGTAGCGGCGAAGAAGAGGTAAGGCAACGGGCTTTGAGGTAGAATGAAGCGACAGTCTCACTAAAACTCGACAAAGGACTTTGACATGGTCAACGTTGAATTTGAATGGTTCAACTTTGATCCCAATATTGATTTCCACGGCGTCAAGTCTCTTCTGCGACAACTTTTCGATGTCGACGCCAACCTCTTTAATGTGTCTTCCCTGGCGGATCTCATTCTATCTCAACCTACCATTGGCTCTACTGTCAAGGTTGACGGTAAGGAGACTGACGCCTATGCCATGCTCACCGTTCTCAACACGCAAACACACCGGGAAAGAGAGCCCATCAAGAATGTCTTGCAGTATCTCATTGAGAAGGCACAGACCAATGAGTCGTTGGCCGTCATTCCAGAGCTGATCAAGTCGGAAAATCACATTGGACTTGTCTTGTCAGAACGGCTCATCAATGTGCCTGCCGAGATCGGCCCACCGCTATATTCAATGCTGATTGACGAGATCGAGGCCGCCGTGGAGGACAAAGAGCCGTACGACTTCTCGCACTACTTGATCTTGTCCAAGACGTATCAGGAGATTCAGTCAACGCTGGATGTGGAGAATCGCAAGAAGAAAAAGGCCAAGGAGACGAATTCGACTTTCTTCTTCCATCCCGAGGATGAGGTGCTGCACAAACACGCTACTGCCTATGGCAGCTTCTCGTACACAAGAGAGGAGGACTTGGTGGCCGACAGCAAGCGCGCATTCCAGGATGCTGGTATAAAACCCACAGGGCACATGATCTTGATCGAAGCGAGCAAGTTTGGGGCTGCCGTCAAGGCCATTACGGACTACCTACGGCCACAATAAAAGGGACACGGAGGAAGTGGACGTGGGAGCAAGTGAAAAATTCCCAACGATTTCTATCATAACTTCCGTCTATGAGATTTCTGCCCCTCATGTTTCAATCTATCAAGTTACTCATCTTCGAGCCTTTGCATAAGGTACTCCACCTCGACCTCCTTGGTTAATGGAATCACAAAGTCCTTATACATAGATACCACGGCATCCACGTTGATTTTCACTTGCTCATCTGCTCCGTCTGGAATTGACGGATCTTTGCCGTACGTCAAAGCTTTTAGACGTAGTCTGGCCAGGACGGATTCTTCGACGGCCTTATTCGTGATGCTTTTCTCAATGCTCTCGCGATCATTGGCCTTGATCAAGCGCTTGTATTCTTCGGGATCAGACCGAAATTTTGATTCGGCGACAAACTTGCCATAGTGGATCCTACGCGATATGGCTTGCAGACATGCAAAGTCCGAAGTGGCGGCTGAGCCATAATTCTCCTGAGACTCGCCTCGATCCTCGCGCCCAAAATCGGGACAGACTGCGGGCAGAAATTGTGAAATGTAAAATTTCTTAATCTTCCCATTGACGTTGACGTTGTTGGGGTGCAAAATCTTGGGATAGTTGAGAGGCTTCAGGATGGGCTTTTGGACGGCATCAGGGAAAAAGGGATACTCGTCGGGGGATTCATAGCGGCGAATCAGCGATTGCAGCTTTTCTTGTTCGAAAAAATACCAGTCAAAGAAGGAGAGGTCGCTGTTGGGAATCTTGATGGCGCCTGGTGTGTAAATAGTCTGCGGAAGTCGAGCGACGGCGTCAGCTGCTGCGTCTCAGTGTGCAAGCCGGACTGCAGGGACCGGGACGACGGGTTGGAAGCGGACGGGAATCTACCTTGTTCAGGGCGAACTGAACCCTTTCAATGAGGTGAAAGGTGATTGTGTCCTCCAGCCGACTAACAGATCTCAGTCAGCACCTTAATCAGGATAAGGCATTTGGGAGCCATATTCACATTAATTGGAAGCGAATGCGAGACAGGTCGAGAGCCCTGTCGGCATCATTCAAGTCAACCACGGAGTCCATACCGGGCAATGAGGCGCCCAGAATATTCAACAGGAACCGTTGCGAGAATTATCTTTTCTAATCTTCCTCCTCTTGCAAACGAATCGGTGAATGATCCAAGCGCGCGACAAATTCAACCGTCGGGTCGCATGGCGGTGGGGCCCACGGAGCTTGCCATCCGTTTCCATCACGTTTGGCAGCCGGCAGGATGGCATGTGCCAGCGCTGCGGGCTCCCCTGGAGCTTGGGTGCCTATGAGCGAGAAGTCGTCTCTGCCTGCGGCTGCACGCGTCTACAACCACTGTACGGCATTTTGCTGCTGCTCATGAATCGACTGGCCTTGGCCCCAGACAAAACCTCTTGAAGCCATTGGCGCAACCAGAAATCAATCACCCGACCTTCCAGCACGCTTGGTCGGCTTCCGGGCCATGGACGATCAAGACAACAGTCACTATGACTTCCTCGAAGACGCCCACGGGGAGCAGTCCATCATCTCGGTACGTCTCTTGCAGCTCCGTGTCCGCAAAAAGAGGTCTGGTTCCATTGGGGTGTTCCCCATCATGACCTGCATGCAGCCCCATGGCCGTCGCGAATGAAGAAGGGTTTCCCTCCCTCCCGTCTGCGCTGCCACGACTCCGCAGCAAACGGCCCTCCTCAAGTCTGCTGCCGTGTGGTGCTACACGTCTATTCCGCAGCCCAGCCTCCTTGTTCACAACTGTTCTAACGTGGCCATGGATCTCGTGCAGGCTCGCGGCCTCGAGGCTTTCGGCCGCAAGGTCACCACGACGGCCTCGCATCTCATGGCGCCTCACTCCGAGGCAACCTCACACCACTACCAGACGGCGTTGGCTCAGATGCACAGGCAGCTAGCTCGTCCGTCGATTCAGCAAAGTGTTTTCGCCCTCGCCAGGAGAACACCTACCGAGATCGTACGCTCCAACCTTTCCACCTCCGAGATTCAGCACCGAGCCATCAGTTTTCTTTCCGACGACTTGTTGTCCAATATTCCAGAAGACGAAAATGTCTACTCGCTTTTCCAGGGCTTTCAGGCCAGCTTCCCCGAGTTGACAGATGAAGGGAAAAAGCATCGCCGCCGAGTTTCAAGAGGCAGAAAGCTGATAGAAGACAAGGGGTCAGATGGTGCAGCGGGACCTGCGACCAGCTTGGCCCATGTACGGAGAGAGAGGTCAGCCATGATGCATGAATTCGAGCTGCTGAACATCCGGAAGGGCATGGCTAGCAGCGAGATTCGCGAAATCGACAACAAGATAGCCAACTTGCAAGGCATGCGCAAGATTCTCATGGCGAGATTGGCGGGTCTGGAACAGGAAGAGGCGTTGCTGGAGCACGACAGTAAGCTCGTCCCTTCTCTTCTCTACTCTGGCGCAAATCTGTGCCCTCGTATTCGCCAATATCGGCTTGGCAGAGAGGCGCGCTGACAAGACATCCAGTCATCGACGTTGAGGCACGGTTGGAAGATGCCCAGGCATTGGCTGAAGAAGCAGACGCCATTGCCCGAAACACACCCACAGAGGAGGAAGTTGATCTTGCTGGCGATGCAGACTACCACGACGCCGAGTTCATGTCACAGTCAGTGTATGAGAAGTTGCCCAGCTCAGCAAACTCTACCCCCACCAAACGACTAAAGAAGACGCACCGTCGCAAGTCGATGCCGATTCTGCACGAGCACTTCGATGCTGGCTCAAGTATCCGGCAGTTGCGCGCGCACAAGGACACGGTCACGGCTCTGGATTTCGATGTCCCTTTCGGCACCATGGTCTCTGCTGCCTTGGACGACACGGTGAAGGTCTGGGACTTGAATGCAGGACGATGTATCGGCATTGTGGAAGGACACACTGCCTCTGTGCGAACATTACAAGTCGAGGATAACATTCTCGCTACGGGAGGTGCAGACGCGACAATCCGGCTCTGGGATTTGAGTCGCTCGAGTTATGATCCTCACGGTAACAGCTACGAACACGAGGGGGGTGAGGACGAGGATGCCATTGCCTTTGAAAACCCAGATGACCAACCCATCGATCCGCCCGAAGGAAGCTTGAACGAGTGCAAGCTCTTCACTCTCGAGGCGCATGTCGACGAGGTGACAGCCTTGCACTTCAGGGGCGACGTACTCGTGTCCGGCTCGGCAGACAAGACGATCCGTCATTGGGATCTTGAAAAGGGCCGTTGTGTGCAAACACTGGACGTCATGTGGGCAGCTGCGCATGCCTCGGCCACGTCCAGCGCGGCTGATGGTGGCTGGCGACCAACGGGTCGGTCCGCGTCCAGCTCGGCAGACTTCGTGGGGGCCCTGCAAGTTTTTGAATCAGCATTGGCGTGCGGAACAGCAGATGGCTTGGTGCGATTGTGGGATCTTCGAAGCGGACAGGTTCATCGCAGCCTAGTCGGCCACACCAGCGCGGTGACGTGCTTGCAGTTTGACGACGTTCACCTTGTGACGGGAAGCCTCGACAGAAGCGTTCGAGTAAGTGACTGCCAGCAGGTGTCTATCTCATCCACTCTGCCGAAGCTAGGGCAGATGTCACGGCTAATAATGCGCTTATTTAGATTTGGGATCTCCGCACCGGAGCGATATTCGATGCCTACGCATATGACAATGCCGTCACGAGCATGATGTTTGACACTAGACGAATAGTGTGCGCCGCGGGTGAGGACGTGGTTAAGGTGTACGATAAGGTAGAGGGCAGGCAATGGGATTGCGGCGCGGGTGTTGCCGAGATGGACGGGGGCCAGAACCCGGCCGTGGTGGAGCATGTACGTGTAAGAGATGGGTATTTGGTGGAGGGCCGGCGGGATGGCATTGTTGGAGTTTGGACATGTTGATAGGCGTCAATATCATCAAGACTGTTTTTGAGGCCGGAACTGGCCGAGCCCCCTCTTCTAGAACATGCGCCAAGAGCAAGCTTTGAATACATTGGTGATGCTTTCCTGGCGACACGCGTCGAAAAAGAAACAAAGCAGGCGTGGAAAAAGCAAAAGAGGAACTTGAAGCCACAGGAAAGGTTTTTGGGTCATTCTGAATATCCCCCGTCTTACCACTAGCTACAAATTTCATACACAGGTTAAGTCAAGATGCTTGCATGTCCACATAGAAACTGTAGCAAGCGCCGAGATACACCACACCTACTAGGTCCAGCAAGCTGAGCGACGTGATTCAGAAATTTCTGTATCCACCAAGGTCTACAGAAACTGGGGGATTACTTGCGATCATGCCCGTACTGCCAGGTATATCAGAGACGCCATCACAGACTCTAGCGTAATTAACAGCCATTAATCCCGCCACCATCCCCATATTACATGATTTCCATAGACTTCTTGCTATTACTTCTTACATTCACTAAGGGGAATGACGCTATGCTAGTGATGGTAGACAAATTGAGCAGACAGATGCTGCTGGAGCTACGCCAGAACTCGATTACAGCTAATAGGTGCGTAGAAGATAATTAATTAATTGTGGAACCATAAGCTTTGACGTACGGCAAAGATCCGTCAATTCCAGACCTAGCAAACAAGCATCGGGTACCTATTGTATGGCTAGAAGATGGATAAACCAATAGATTGAAAAATGAGGGAATCTCATAGACGGAACTTGTGACAGAAATCGTTGGATTTAACTCTCATGCCTACCTGCGTTGTCCGGTTTTTTTATTGCCGTAAGTAGTCAGTTGTGGAGCCAAGCTCAATTCTTCTCACCATCCTGCAACAATGAGCAAAGCGAATCTTCAGCGAAAAGGTGCAAAGCAAGGAAGCCCCCAAACTGAAAACATGACGAAAGCACCAGATGCTTCTCGAAATCCTCCAGCGATATCATGCCGCGGCGCAGAAGCTCAGAGACGCGCCGCCTCAGCTCGGCAATGAGGACCAGGATGCAGACGCCACGGCCCTGGACGGGCTTCTCCGACAGCAGGCTTCCAGCCTCATGAAATGGCACGACGAGCTCCTTGTCGCAGACTCGTCTTGCCGCGCCGTCAACAAGACGTTGCTTCGGCAGCGCCTGCACGACCTGGCATCCATCTGCCTGTCCAAGCTGTACGCGTACCGATTCGATCTGGTCCCGTACCACTGGCGCCAGATGTACACGGACACGCTCATCCTCACGACGTTTCACGACGTCCTGGACGCTCGGCGAGAGGGCCGCCGGGGCATCGCGTTCGACACTGTGGTCGAGACGCTGGACAGGGCCATCATCACGGCTGGCGGAGCAGGCGTCCTCGGCAGCGCGTGGATCGAAGGCACGCTCCAGCTCTTGGAGCGACTGGACTCTGAGCATCAACAACCGTCGGCAGCAGCCGATGTCGTGGCGTGGTTCCCGACGGACGAGCAGCAGCCATGCGGCCAGCCCAGCCTGCGCAAAGACAAGCTGTGCCCTCGGCGCCAAGGATGGTCACTGACCAGGTTCGAGGACTACATGAACGCAGCGACACCGCCGCGGCCGCTCCTATTCACGGACCTGATGGGCTCGTGGCCAGCGCTGACTAGCCGTCCGTGGAAATCCCCAGCCTACCTCCTCTCCAAGACATTTGGCGGCAGAAGGCTCGTCCCGGTGGAAGTAGGCCGCAGCTACGTCGACGACGGATGGGGACAGGAACTCGTGCCCTTCTCCCGCTTCCTGTCCAGGTACCTGCTGGACCCGACCTCGTCGCAGGTCGGATACCTGGCGCAGCACAACCTGTTCCACCAGATACCCTCATTGAGGCGCGACATTGCCGTGCCCGACTACTGCTGGGCCGAGGTGCCGGGCCATCCTGACCCGGGCAGGGACAGGCCGCAACTGGACCAGCCGCAGCTGAACGCGTGGTTCGGCCCCGCGGGCACCATCACACCGCTCCACACCGACGCCTACCACAACTTGCTGGCGCAGGTCGTGGGCAAGAAGTACGTCCGGCTGTACCCGCCCGACAAGGACCTGAGGGCTCGTGGCGTCGAGGACGGCGTCGACATGAGTAACACGAGTGCCTTGGACCTGGGCGTCTTGATGGGTTGGGATGGCCGGCAGGGTCTGGACGAGGACGAAGACGAGGACGGCGGGGACGAGCGGCGCGAGAAGGCCATGCGGGATCTGGACGAGGGAGAGTACTGGGAGTGCGTGCTGACGGAAGGCGATACGCTGCTGATTCCCATGGGGTGGTGGCACTACGTGAGAAGCTTGACTGTGAGCTTCAGCGTGAGTTTTTGGTGGAACTGAAGCCGGATTCGGTTGAAGATTCATGGCTTCTTTCAGGAATCCGTTCTTGTTTACTGTGCTGTCTACTTACTGCCTTTGACAACTCAAAACACACACACACACACACACACACACACACACACCCAGAGAGACAAAAACCTGCCGTAATAACGGAAGGAGTAGAAGAAGAAGAGGAAAATGAGAAGAAAAAATAAGTACCCGAGAGCCCTTTCTCTACGCATCTTCTGCATGCGCTCCCCCCCTTCTGGCTTTGGCGCCGGCCTTCAACACCTCC
The DNA here is from genome assembly GCA_000731825.1 of Hypocrella siamensis. Taxonomy (NCBI): domain Eukaryota; kingdom Fungi; phylum Ascomycota; class Sordariomycetes; order Hypocreales; family Clavicipitaceae; genus Hypocrella; species Hypocrella siamensis. The sequence goes on along the minus strand of JMQE01001789.1, from coordinate 14,273 downwards.
CATTTGTCCCTGTACTTCTCGAGCGTCTTCTGCATCTTGCGGTTGTCCTTCTCCAGCCGCTCCAACTGCTGCGTCGCTGCCGCCAGCTGCTCCTCCATGTCCTGCGCCCTCTTCTTCCTCGACGACGACGCTGCTTGCTCGCCCGATTTGTGCGGTGCTCCGCCAGGCGAGCCTGGCCTCATGAAGCGGTAGCTCTCCGCCAGCGCCATGGCCGAGTGCTGCGAGCTGGCTTCGAAGGCGTGCAGACGCTTCGATACGTTATCCAGCATGTCCTTGAGCGACCTGTTCTCCAGCGACAGCTCCTCGATGGTGTTGCGGAGGTCCTTTTCCGTCTTGGTCAGCGTCGCCGTCCGCCTACGGGCGGCAGCCGAAGATGTCGGCACCGGCGTTTCGCGGGCATCAACAAAGTCGTCGTCGTCATCTTCCGCCGTGCTGCGCAGGTCCACCAGATCGCTGTGCTGCGAGGCGCTCAGCCGACGCTTCTCCTTTTCGGCGTACGTGAGGATGTTGGCATACGACATGGTCTGAGAAGACGTTGGGACGAGGTAGAACGACTCGTTGGCACTGTGTCCCTCTCTGGAAAGAGCTCGCATCGTGGCCTTGGAGTAGATCTTGGAAAGGTCCGGATCCAGGTTGAGCGAGGTCGCCGTCTGCGGACGGGCCGGCTTGCGCTGGGGCAGCGGCGGAAACGGCTCGGCCGGTGGTGGTTCGTTGGCTTGTTTACTAGAGCTGCTTGACTCTTCCTGGATGAGAGGAAGGCCTGCGAACGCGAGTGGGGCCGAGATCTTGTTGATCAAGCTTCCGAACGTGCTGTAGAAGCGCGCGTAACCTGCGTCCTCGCCGCCTGCGCCGGCATTGGAAGCGGTCGTCGTCGGCTGGTCTGCCCAGGGCGACGATGAGGCTGCGCCTCTGTTGCCGCGGGAATGAGACTCCGTCGTCTTTTGCGGCGGAGGTTGCCCAGGAGGGACCCAGGTCGGCTGGCCGGCAGCTTGCGTGTCGATGATGCTCTGCATCTTGGACTTTGATCCGTCTCGCCGCGGGTGCGCATCGACATTTCCCGGGGCCTGGTCGTTGGAGACGCTGGGACTGAGAGGCTGGCCCCTGTACTTGGATCGTATGCCTCGCGCAGAAGCCAGGTTACTGGCGATGGAGGAGGACATTTCACGTGGCGTGAAGCTTCTCTGCGCCAGGCTCGGCATCTTCTTGCTTGAGCCCGCTCCCTTTTCGTTGGTGGCCATCTTCTCGTTCACGTCCTCGTCGCTGGTGTGCAGAGCCTGGTCGGGCGGTAGCCTGAGAAGCTCTGCCAGACGTCGGTGATGCTCCTCGAGCAGCTTGAGCGTCCGCAGCGCCTCAAGGCTCGTCGTGTTCCGGGCGGCGTTGGCGAATTCGCCCGCGGCAAGCGTGTGCTCGTTGATGGCTACCGTGGTATCGGCAGACTGGCGGGTTGCGACAGCCGCGGCGGCCGCGTGATCGTGACCTTTGACGACGGGAGACGAGTCCATTTTCGTTTGTTCGCTGCCGCTTCAACGGAGAGAGAGCTTTCCCAGGCATGTGTTGGGCCGCTAGCACTGTGTTGATCTCATAGCCGCCGGATGTGGGAAGAAGACGGATGGGCTTTTTGTTCACGAAGTGCGAAGTGGGGTCAGGCCAAAAGGACAAATCAAGACACGGGGCTGGACTCGTCTCTTAAGGGGAGGTGTTTTATTGTGTGCGACGCCTCACGGGGCTTGCAATGTACACCGCATAATTGCGCAGACCTTGTGTCATGATGCGAAGCGCATTACGCCCGCAATCGGGATGCACAATGCGAGGAATTGGGATTGCATGCTACGTACATACATACGCGTATGTATGTGTGTGCTTTTAGAAGCTGTATGTTGATGGCGACATGTTGGACTCCAGCACTTGGCCTCACTTTGTGCTAGCTTGGGAAGGAGGGCGGGGCAGCAGTTCGCCGACGGGCGACGAGAGCTTAGCTACTAGCAGGTACGTACCTACCTAGGTACCTACTACCTAGTAGGTAGTAGTAGGCACTTGGCAGCCCAGCGGCCTGGGCAGCGGTGGATCAAGATCTCGGAGCTGGTAGGCGTGTCACCAAGATGATGCGTGTGTACGAGGGCCGGCGGCAACAAAAAAATTGAGAGAGTTGGAGCAAAAAAAAATAAAATAAAAAGAACTGTCCAGATTGCTCGATCGCCTGTCGCCTGTCGCCTCACCTCAACGTCGTCACTCGCTTCCTGCCGCCTCCTGGCCTGCTTATCCATCCACGGTTGCCCCCAACTCGCCGCTTGAGCACGAGTCGAATCGATCCGCGGCATCAGCAGGGGGCAAGCCAGCTCAATCTGCATAGTACTGTCTGCTATTTCGCACCGCGTCGAATCACGGCAAGGCCAGCTCTCTTCCTCGCCCCCCTCCCGAGAAAGGAAGCTATAGAACCTGCTCTGGACCTGCGAGTCATCCAAGCGCCGAGAATTCCATCCCTCGTCCTGGGCCAAGGAAGACGCTGCGCCGCTCAGCATGGACGGCTCCGGGGGCAGCACCGGCCTCGGCAAACTTCTGCCCAAAGCCATGACGGCCAAGAGGAGGCGCCGAAAAGGAATAAATGGGCGCGATGCCGAGGCGTCTGCGCAGGACGACGACGCCCGCAGCACGAGTGCCAGCAGCAGAAGCAGGCGCCTTGACAGGCGGGAGTTGACGCTGGAAAGCGACGACACCAGCTCGATCCACGTGGCCGAAGACGACGATGTCGATGGACGCAGCTTTGTCTCCCACGAGTCGGGCGCCGCGGACCGGGATCTGACAGATGCGTAAGTTGTATGATTATTATATTCTTATTTCCCCCTCTCTTTCTCCGCCCGTGCATTTCTGCCTCTCAGCCCTGCTTTGCAAGGGCTTTGCACTGCTTTGCAGCTGTGCTCTTCTTGCTCTGCAATTTTCCGCGGCAAGCTTTGTCGTCCCCTGCCATCTGGCCCCCAACGCTCTTCCGTCGTTGGCTCTGCTCTTCGCTCTTGGGCTTGTCTTCGGCGTGCCTTCATCTTCGCCTTGATTGTCATCCGCCACGCAGGGGCCCCGCAATAAAGCCTACATACATAAAAGTATGTACTCAGCAGACAGAACGCTTTGCGCCACGGGGAGCCATCGCTGCCACTTCAGCTTTTCCCAATGAACCCTCAGGCTTGAGCATCGATGCCTTATGGTCTGGTCGAGAGCTGCTTTGAAGTTGGATGCCTAATACGAGCCTTTCAGGTCGAGACCCGCCTCGAGCTCTTTTCCATCCCGACCCGCCACGATATCCGCCCATCCGTCCCTGATCGGCTACCTGACAACGTCATCCCCTGTCGTGCAGGCTCAGCACTTCGACTCCCAATCCCATTTCCGGTCGCCGCCGCCGCCGCTGCCGGACAGCGACAAGCTTCCCTCACCGCACAGGGCGACCAAGTCTGCCGAGGGTGTCCTTGTCCCTTCCCATTATCAGCAGATTCCGGGGCCTCCTGCGCCCGCCAAAATTGCTCCTGCAGAGCCAAACGTTCGGGCTTCTAGGCCCAAGGTCCAGACAGCAGTCCCCAAGACTCCGCCCAGAGACGACAGCTCGGCTCCCGTCATTGTCAACACCCCGCCGACCCCGACAGACCCAAACGAGTACCCTCAATTCGCCGGCTCCCCGACCAGCAAGTCATTGGGCCGTGACGGAAGCCCAAAGGCTGGTGCAGATGGCAGTCCGGCCGCTTTTGCGTTTAATATGAACGTTCATCGACGAACCAGATCAGGATCCGCAGTCATTGGCCCCAGCAAGCTATCTCACATCACCACGGCACCACTGACCCCGACGGGCGAAGCCAGCGGCGAGCCCACCCCCAACGCTACCGGCTTCTTCTCTTCCATGCTATCTGCCGCGCAAAACGCCGCCAACTCAATCAGCAACACTATACCCAGCACCGGTCTCGGCTTGGGGGGGAACAAAAGCCGAATCAGCCTGGCCAAGTCTCAAAGCTCTCCAGCAGCCAGCCAAGCCGCGCTCGTCGACGTTGGCGAAATGGAGCCAGAGCCTCGTATCGAGGACACCAAGGACCGCCGCGAGTCGGCCGTGCGGACCCTTGGCTCGGGCGACCTGAGCCTGAGCCAACTCGGTCTCAGCGAGGCCCCCCTGTCGTCGCCAGGCAGCGCGCGTTTTTCCGATGTCGTCGATCCCAGGATTCGCGCTGATTCAGCGCCGACAGAAGTCCATGCCATTGCGGCAGCCGTCGTGCCAGCTGAGCCGGCTAGCCGGCCGCGATCCTTGGTCGACACGGCCAGCGGCGGCGACAAGACGCCCCCGCAGCTGGAGCCAGCTGAAATAAGGGCTACCGTGCACAGGTCGTCCAGTCTCAGAAGTGCGATGAAGTCCCATAGGAAACGGGGAGGCTCCGGGACTACGACGGGGACCATAGCGACGGCCGTCGCCTCTGCCAGCTACACCGCACTGCAGCCAAGTGGCGGCCTTGGTGCGCCCAAACTGACCGGTTTCGCCATTGCCAGCAAGAAGCGAAACCGGGATTTTCACAACTTATTCAAGAGCGTCCCCGACGATGACTACCTCATCGAAGATTACAGCTGCGCGCTTCAGAGGGAAATCCTGGCACACGGGCGGCTCTACGTGTCGGAAGGCCATCTCTGCTTCAGCAGCAACATCCTCGGCTGGACGACGACGCTGGTAATGAGCTTCGACGAGATTGTGTCGGTGGAGAAGCGGAGCACTGCCCTCGTTTTCAAGAATGGTCTCATGATCTCAACGCTGCATGCCAAACACATCTTTGCCAGCTTCACGAGCAGAGATGCCACGTACGACCTGATTGTCAATATCTGGAAGCTCGGGCACCCGACGCTCAAGAGCACGCTGAACGGAGTCCAGCTGGAGGGGACCGGGGGTGACAAGACCGAAAAGGTCGTCACGGAGCAAGAGGCGGCGGAGGAGGAGGAGGCACAGGACGCATCCGTCTCGGACGAGCAGTCTGACGGCGATGACGAGGAATTCTACGACGAGGAGGAGCACGAGGAGCACGGAGAAGCGCAGCCCACCGACGTGGCGGCGGCAGAGCCCGACCAGGACAAGTCGGTGTCGCGAAAGGTGTCGGCGCGGACGACTCTCAGCGGACCACCAGTCGATCTGCCGACAGACGCGACGCTCCCGTCCTCGGCCAGCCCCGATGTCTTTCCCGGGCCTGCCGCGCATGCCGCCACCGACTGCGGCGACGCCGCGGCGCACTACGACAAGATCCTGGGCGACGACGTGATTCCAGCACCCCTCGGCAAAGTGTACAATCTTACTTTCGGACCAGGGTCGGCAGCCTGGATGGGCAAGTGGCTGTCGGGCGACCAAAAGTGCACCGACATACAGATGGAAGACAAGAAGGGCTTGACCACTGACATCAAATCCCGAACCTTTAGCTACATCAAGCCGCTCAACGGTTCCATCGGGCCAAAGCAAACGAAATGTATCGTGACGGAGACGGTCGAGCAGATGGATCTGGAAAAGGCCGTCAACATTAGCGTCTCGACGCAGAATCCTGATGTGCCCTTTGGGAACTTGTTCACGACCAAGACCAAGTATTGCCTGTCGTGGGCGGAGAACAACTCGACTCGAATCCAGATGAATTGTACCGTCGAGTGGTCCGGCAAGTGTTGGATTAAAGGTGAGAAGAAGAGCACCAACAGCAAAGAAGAAGGAAAAAAGAAGAGAAGAGAAGAGCAGAGCAGAGGGACAAATTGTGCTGTGCACACACACACTCACACACACACATTAATGACGCCATTGTGTATCCGCACACTGAGGCGCTTCCCTGTTGCTAATGACGAGATTCTTGACAGGCACGATCGAAAAGAACGCCAACGAGGGACAGGGTCGGTATTGCGATGACCTGTTCGCGTCGCTCAAGCTGGCCGTCTCGACGCGCGCGCGGCCAAGCTCGGTCATGATGGGGACGGTCAAGGGGAAGAAGAAGCTCAAGAGGAGCAGGGCGCTCCAGGCGGTGCACGACTCGGAAAAGGACAAATCGAGCAAACCGGGGGGGAGGCAGCAGGACTGGGGACCCCTCGAGCCGGTGCGCAACGTGCTGGAGCCGATTGTCGATGTGCTGCAGCCGCTGCTGACGGGGAACATGATGTACGGTCTGCTGGTTGGCCTCCTGGTGGCTATGTGGTTTGGGTTCGGCAGTTCGCCGAAGAATTCGCCGTCCTATGGACCAGAGGGAGGCTTGTATAGCCCGGGTCGGCAGGCGGCGTACGAGGAAATGTGGCGAAGACAGGACTCGGAGCTGTGGGAATGGCTGGAAGAGCGGGTGGGCATGGACCGACTGAACAACGATGAACAAGCGGGCGCGAGGCAGCCACGGGCGATTGAGCATCGTACGGTCGAGGAGAAGCTGCGGGCAGAGCGGATGCAACGGCGAGAGGTGCAGGAGGCCATTCGCGTGACGGAAGAGAAACTGCGGGTGCTGCGGGAGGTGGCCGACAAGGGGAATCTGACTTAAGGGGGGCGTCTGGGTTGTGTGTGATTTGACCATGATGACGTCGACGGGGAGAAGGACCGAATGGCGCAGAGGGCAGGCGGCATAATACCACGATTTACAAGGAGAATTTATTACTCGACACATATTGGCAGTGCTCGGTAGATTTGTACAAGCATGACAAGGCCGCGAGGCATATATACAGGACAGATTTAGGAGGGAGGGGGAGGGGGTGGTTTTTGAAGGCTCTCTCTCTCTCTCTCTGTCTTTCTCTCTGTCTCTCTCTCTCTCTCTCTCTCGGCGGCATCCCCAAGATCAAGTTTGCTTACCTTTGTTCGTGAAAAACCAGATTGCTTGACGTTCTTCCATTTTCTTCCTCCCTGTCTCTCTCTTTCTCTCTCTATCTTGGGTCCCTCCCCTCAACTCAATGTGTATCTGTATTCTGCTCTTCGCCATGGCACATGGTACACCTCGGGGAGGGAACGCAGCTCGGCAGCACGTGCACGGCTTGATCCATGGTTTTGAGCCACGACGAGATGTAATACGACTCTACCACGCTACTGTACCTACCTACATACCTGCCCAGACCTGGGTAGATCCCAGATAGATGTGGGAGAGTTTGTCCGTGGTCCGCAAGTGGGCAGGTCGAAAGATTGCGCGCGACTGGACCATCCGATGTCGCCGCGTCCGGGGGGGGGACCAGTGAGTCAAAAGCTTTGTAACTATTCTTTTCTGCCATGTCATTTGGACGAAATGGCCGGTTTTTCCTCCCCGGGGTAAAGATGGGTGTGTCTTTTTTTTTTCCCCTGGAGACGGGGTATGTACAGAAGCAGCAGCAGCGAGCAGGAGGGGTGTTGCTGCTGGTGCTACTGGAGGTAGCATTAGAAGAGGAGGATGGTGGTGACGGCGAAGAGACGAGGATCAAGAGAGAAGGTAGGTTGTTTCTTTTTTCTCTATCTAGAACTAAGAGAATTAAAGAATCGAGGAAAATAAAAGAAGAAATTCAGATACGTAACAAAAAAGAAGAGTTGTCCCCCCCCCCCCCCCCCATGACATAGTCTCGATGGATCCGATCCTGCGCGCATATACCAGCAGAAAATAGAAGCGCTCCAAACACAAAGAAGAAGGAGAAGAAAAAAGAAAAGATCGGTCAGTAAACGTACGCAGACTACAGTACAGTACACGACACGAGACCAACGACGTTGTCACAAACATCAGTCGATTCGCTTTCATTCCCCAAAGAGGCAATTTTTCGGAAGACCCGCTTCTCCAAGGAAAGTGGGGGGCGGGCGTAGTCCCAAAATCTGGGATGCGTACATACGTCAGCCCCGACTTTGTGAAATTTATATGTGTGTGTGTGTGTGTGTGTTTTTTTGGTCCAGGTCTCTGGTTTTGGTTTTGGTTTTTGGAGATGGCAGATATTGCTGGTGAGATTTTAGTCGGAGAACCAACCAAAGTGTTTCCCTTGCCCCCCCCCTGTTTTAGTATGTCCCGTCTCTCGTGGCTGGCCCCGCGCAGCCCTATGGGGATTTGTGGGGCGGAAAGAAGCTTAAATACAATGTGGGGTCCCGGATAATGATGGTCGAAAGAGGAATGGTGGGTGGTATTTGTGTTTGTGTTTGTGTTTGTATGCGTGTGTTTATATATATACATGTGTGTATATACGTTTGCAGAATTATGTGTATGTATATATATGTATGTATATATATATTTTTGTGTGTGTGTGTGTGTGTGTGTGTGTGCGTGTGTGTATGGATATATAAGTAAGAGTGTGCGTGTGTGTGTGTGTGTGTGTGTGTGTGTGTGACTTGTGGATGTATTGACAGGTCTTGGCACCGCTCGTCTTTGTTTCTTTCACCTTCTGTAGGTGCCATGTGATGTGACGCTGGGGAAGATGGAAAGCGAAAGGGGGTGAAAGGGCCTTCAAAGACGCGCAGGGTGTGGAGGACGGATACTGCCGACAGCTGCAGGTGAGAGAAATCGTCTTGACGCCATAAGAAGAGGAAGGAGGAGGTGTGATTGGGGGAAGAAAGCAAGGGCGTTGGAATCAAGAAGACAAAAGAAAAAAAAATGTTGAGACTTGGGGAGATGGAAAACGTGGGAGGAGGGAGACCCAGAAAGTGGATGAATGTCCTTTTGCCCGTGTACATCTAGTACATACATATGCACTTAGTCTTCCTGATCCAGGCAAATCTCCGGCAGGAGGGCGTGGCCATTCTCATCCAAAAGACTCTGTTTCTTCTCCTTTGTTCGCTCACTGAACCAACGAACGCAACACACAAAACAACCAAAATTAGAACGGGAAAAAAAAATTAAAAAAAAAAACATCCGACGATGCCCACAGCGACACACGACTTTGACGTCTCCTCATTCGGTCTTGGTCCTGGGCCCCTGACCCTGGCCTCCGTTGCTACATACAAATGTACGTACTCGGAATACGCTTCTCTACCTCCCCCCCCCCCCCCCCCCCGGTCAATATGTGCACCTGCCAAGTCCCTTCACCGGCCTGCCCCTTTTTTTTCCGCTTCTTCTTCTTTTTTTTTCCTCCCCTGTTGCAACGGACAAACCGGTTTCGGCACTCACCCCCGTATAATCATCCCATCTTATATAGCCCCGACGACGCTGTTGCCCGTCATGCTGAGAACACTGGGGGCCTACTACTTGTTGACTCGGCATTACCCGTGTGATGTGTGTGAGCTGGGCAGAGCCGCCTAATTGACGGCTCCAAGCGGGTTCCCTTCCTCCTCCCCTCTTGGTGGAATCTGCAAAAGAGGAGAAGGGTGTTGCTAATGAAGGGAAGAAAAGGACACAGAAGAAATTATCGGTTTGCCGAGACGAGACTCAGTTAATCCTGGTCAACATTTGCCTCTCTTTTTGCCCTCCCGCGCCATTCTTCCGCCGTTTGAACCTGCAGGCCCGGGGAAACTATTTGCGCCGTGGGAATAGTACCCCTCCCCCCCCCTCCATTCTCTCTGTTCTTTGACAAGTGGAGATTTGCCGGGCTTGTCTTTTTTTTTTTCCTTTCACTTCTTCTGGCGTGTGTTCGTGTGCTGCTTTTCTGGCTTGCGACCTGGGTTCGGCGAAGCGGGCATAACGTGTGGAAACTGGGGAAGGGAGGGGGGGAAAGAAGATATCACCTTTCTTTTCTACCTTTTTTTTCTCGGCGTGTGCCATGAGATGAGTTTTTCTCTTGCTCTTTTCTTTTTATAAATACGTCGACGAGTACTTGCATTTCCTACCTGGGTGTTGGGGTGTTTGAGAGCCAAGAGAAACAGAAAAAATTGCGCTTGCTGGCAACTTTGTTGATCTCCCTTGTATTGTGCTGCGTTTTTTTTCTTTTCTTTCATTTTTGAAATCTTGTCATTTGACACGCGAGAAACGGCATCGGGGACCGTGTCCTTGTGTGTGTGTGTCTGTGTGTCTGTGTGTGTCTTTGACCTCTCTTTTCTCCTTGTTCTTCTTCTACTTGTCCCGAATGCCGCGAAAGGGCGTCCCCAAGGTCCGCACGGGCTGTCTTACATGCAAGTTCGTCTCCTTCCTTCCTTCCTTCCTTCCTTCCCTCCTTCCCTCCTTTCCGTCCTACCATTCCCTCCTTTCCCTCAATCCCCCAAAACCCTACCCCGTCCACCAACCATTTGCTAAAGCGGCAACACCAAAACCAAAAAAAGAAAACGCAAGGTCAAATGCGACGAGGCCCATCCGTGCTGCCGGCGGTGCACGTCAACGGGACGGACGTGCGACGGCTACATGCCGCCTCCGCCGGGCTGGATGTCGTGGGACCGTCTCCTGCTGCCTCCGGTGCCATCGTCACCCTCGCCGCTCCCGGACACGGACATGCTCGAGCTGCGCAGCCTGGCCTTTTACCAGCAGATTGTCGCCCCGGCCCTTTGCGGCCCTCTCGATAGTTCTTTCTGGACGCGCCTCGTGTCGCAAATGACCCACTCGGAGCCTGCGACTCGCCATGCCGTCCTCGCCATCAGCTCGCTGTACGAGAATTTTGACGATCGCGCCGTGAGCTTTTCCTCGTCAACGTCATCCTTTTTCGCCGCCAACAACAACAACAACACCAACTACACCAACAAGAAGCAACCTGGCTGCGTCTACGGTGGCGGCTGCAGCTACTTTTACGGCGGCGGCGGCGGTGGCAGCATCAATCGGAAGCAGCAGCAGGAGTGCGGCCGTCGTGGTGGTGCTGGTGGCCTCGTCCTTGCCGACCATCATCACCAATACCAGCAACACCATCATCATAACAGCTTCCACCACCACCACGACGTGGTCGCACGCAATGACTTCGCCATCCAGCACTACAACGCCGCCATCCAGCTCCTCATCAACCCGCACACGCACAGCCCGGCCGACCTCAACACGGTCCTGTTGGTCTGCATCCTCTTCACGTGCATCGAGTTCCTGCGTGGCGACCCCGAGAGCGCCATCAGCCACTCCCAGCACGGCATCTCCTTGCTCAACTCGGGCAAGGACATCAAGCCCGAGCTCGTCCGCGTCTTCCGCCACCTGAGCATCTTCCCCTACTTCTTCGGCGGCCAGCTCTCCACCTTTCCCGTCCTCAACGATGCCCACCTCCTGCGCCCCGGCGCCGTCTTCCTCGCCCCTGACGAGGCCCTCGAGTCCCTCGACTGGCTGCTGGCCAGGGCCGTCCGCCTCGTCCGTGCCACCGACCACCACCGCCTGGGTCTAGGCGACGAGTCCCAGTCCCCGTCCCAGTCCCTCGACGCCATCCTGGCCGACAAGGCCCAGCTCGAGCACGACTTGGACCAGTGGTGGACGGCTTTTTCGCACCTGCACGCGCGCCATCAGCCGGAACAGAGCCAGGGTCAGAGCCATGACCAGAGCCATGAACAGGACCAGGACCAGGACCAAGGATTACATCAACAGCAACAACAATCATCGCCGCGGCCGCCGCCAACACCGCCGTCGTCGTCGTCGTCATCGACGACGTCCTCTTCCTCGTCCTCCTCATCCTGCGGCGTCCAAGACATCATGACGCTCCTCATCCTCGAGATGCGCTGGCTCGTCTGCAAAATCTGGGCTGACACGTGCCTGTCGTCCCACGAGACCGTCTACGACGGCCACGTGGCCAAGTTCCAGCGCATCGTCGCCATGGCCACCCAGGCGCAGTCGCTGCTCGAGCGGTGCCGCGCCTTCTCCATCCACCACAAGTTCATGTTCGTCATGGGCTTCTGCCCGCTACTGTACTTTGTCGTGACAAAGTGCCGCTTCTTCAAGCTCCGCCTTCGCGCCCTCTCCCTGCTCCGCACCCTGTCCTACATGCGTGAGACGCTCTGGGACGCCTCGACCCTGTACGCCATCGGCAAGAGGATCGTCGAGATGGAGCACGGCACCGGCCGCCTGACGCGCGAACAGGTCGATGGTGGCGGCGGCGGGTTGGCAGCGTTTGACCACATTGGTCTGCCGCGCGACAAGGTCCGCGTCAGGGACTCTGCGCTTGAGGCCGACCTCGACGTCACAGAGGTCCCGGGCGGCGGCATCGAGGTCAGGAGGAGCATCTGCTTTCTTGTTCTTGGTAACGATGGCATTGAGAGGCTGTACGATTGGATTGTGGCGTGAGTCCTTGCGGCAATGGGTCAGGGTTTCGGGTTCCGACTGCATTCATGGCTATGGATGTGGCTGATGGGCATGTACAACGAATAAGAAAAAGGTCTCATGGCTTGTTTGACTGCTGAAAGACAAGATGGAGCGGTGTCAGTGTCTATACAATTCGGCGGGAAATGAAGGGGAGCATTTAGACGTTTACGTGGCTATTTTGGCTCAACTCATGCGAGGGAGGAGAGGAGAAGGAAAAAGTCGAGCGACTTGCGAAAAACAGACTTGATTTGATTGGCTGGGTCGGAAAAAGCATGGAGAGGTATGAGTGTCTTTTGATTGACGGAGAAAAAGAGCGACATGATTTCTTTGGCCAGTACATTGAGGAGTTCACTTGTACCTGTTTTTCTTTCTTCTTCTATCTAATGGCTTGACGCGTGAAAAGGAAATAGATTCACGAGGCTGGCCGTTGTCGCCTTTTGTCATGCATTACAGTCTGAATCACAGTCTGAGTGATGTGGCGAGGCATCTTTCAGCAATGGAAGACTTTTTGCTGGGGTTTTGTATCAAGCAGCAAGTGTTTCATCTTCTTTTGGCTCTCGTTGGCGCGAATTCCCGTCCAGCGCTGCCAACGTTTATCTCGCATTGCATGCCATGTTTGGATCCCTTGGCTCAGTCTATCCAAGTGAACAAGTTTGTTTCCCTCGGCTCGCAGCCAATTTGGCCATGTGCTTGCTTGACTGGTTCAGACGTGAATGGCAGACGCCTGTGTAGGGTTGACGCTTGGAGATACATGTGTACCCTCGACGCGTCATGATGGTCTTTTTTTTTTAATAAAAAAAAATAGGTATATATAAGTTGTATTTTAATTGATGTTTTTTAGCTACTTAAAGGTAAAAGTAGCGGGGTTTGGTGGCTAAAAACCTTTGTTATATCACAGTACAAGGTTGACATCGTGGCCCTCTAGAGTAACGTGCTTATCTGAGACAGAATGCCTGGTATCATGTCAGATCCAGTCTTGTGTTGCAATCTGACCAATATGGATCCTGTGCTTTCATCCCCCCGGATTCTGCTGTTACAGATGGGGTTGCACCGCATGCACTCATCACCCACTATATGATATGTATGTACGTACATATGTATGTATGTATGTATGTATGTATGTATGTATGTATGTATGTATGTATGTATGTATGTATGTATGTAGATATGCACCGAGGACATGCGTATTTGTTTCAAGTTTCCAGTCGAGTCATATCAAGACTTGCCCGGTGGCGTCGCAGCAGCAGCATCAAAGTGACGTGTCGGCTGGCGAAAGGGCTTCAGACAGACGCCAATCAGACCCGTCATCCGCTTCCCACCCTGAGGAACAAAACGTCAATAGAGCGCCAGACATGTCTCGTTTCATTTCTCTGTTTCTTCTTCTTCTTCTTCTTCTTCTTCTCTTCCTTTCACGTCCACGAGGTCACTGTACTTTTTTTTTCCCATCTTGTCTGCACTTACCGATTTGAACCCCCATTTTTCTCCAAAACGCACATCTTGGCCTGGAAAAGGGCGCCGAACTTTGGCCATGTCTCGCGATGCTTTTGATCCCGACAGTCGAGCGACACTGGTCCCGGGCACTGTCCATCTCGTCGATAGGGCCGCCGGCGCCGTCGGCACTCGTCACGACATTATCTTGGTGCCAGCGCCCTCGTCGGATCCCAACGATCCGCTCAACTGGTTGCCGGGCCGGAAGCGTCTGCACCTGGTTTGCTTGGTCATGTATGAGGGGGGAGAGAAGAGGAATCATTGTGACGCGAGTCCAGTGCTGAGCTCAATGGTCTTTTGCAGCTATACCTTCTTCAACGGCATGTGTCTGGCGGCTGTTTACTCGGCCCTCGTGCCTCTGTCGTCTGCCCTCGGCATAACAGGTGAGGAATACGCGCAGACGAATGGTTGTCTGTCGCGACAGTATCTCCCCGGCCCCTTCGAAGGGAAATCTGCCATTGACACGCTTCTCTCTCCCCAACGGCAGTCAGCGACTTGAACGCCGGCACGGGATACATGTTTCTTCTGCTGGGATGGAGCTTGCTCTTCTGGCAGCCGTTTGCGTTGCAGTACGGCAAGCGTCTGACGTATCTGCTGTCCATGCTCGGCGTCACTGTACGAGATCAATTTCCCAGAATCTGAAGTTTCCTTTTTTTTTTTTTTTTTTCAATTCTTCCTTGTCATTGTCAAGACTGGCGG
>JMQE01001788.1:0-11918 GCA_000731825.1 Hypocrella siamensis | reverse complement strand
CCCCTTTCTTTGTCCTCCTGTCGCCGTCGCCGTTCGCTTGCTTCCGGAAGCTACTCACATTCTCCACGTCACTCTTGCTCACCAGGCTTTTTTGAGCCACGTCCAAGTTTCCCGCAAGAATCGTTCGGATAGCCTTCATCGACGAGACGGCCTGGTCCCTCGTGTAGCCGCCGCCCTCTAGCTGTTTGACCATGGAATAGCTGTCAAAGTGATGGACGTACGGCGGAGGCGACATCTGCGGATGTTCCACCTTGTCGGGGGATGGCATGTGAAGCACCGCATCGAGGGAAGGACTGGCCAGCATTGTCGCGTCCTTGGCGGGCAGCAGTCTTCTCTTTTGCTCAAATCCGACGGCGGCTTCTGGGCTTTTTGACTGGTCCGTGGCGCCTGCGGCTGTGGATGATGATGATGATGATGTTGGTGTTTCTGCTTCTGCTTCTGCTTCTGCTTCTGCTGTTGCTGTTGCTGTTGCTATTGCCGTTGCTGTCTGTGGTTGTGCTGGCTGCTCAAGCTCGGGGCTGCTCTTCTTCTCCGGGAGCACATGTGTAGCCTCGACTGACTTTGCTGCTTCCCCGTCGCTCTGCGCTTGTCGAGCCGATATTTCGTCATCTTCCGTCGGCTGTGCCTCGTTTTGGCGCCGTTCGCTTGGCTGTGCTGATGGGTGCTCCTCGTCTGGTCGTGGCTTGTCCCAGGTCGGCTCGATCCCCTTGCCGTGCCTAGGCGCAAACGAACTCTTTGATCTCGTCGTCGCGACCCATCTTGTCGTCTGATCGGTCCTGGTAGGAATCGTTCGCATCGCCCGCAGCAGATGGGGATACAGAAAAGTCAATCTGGTTGTCGACATGGCGTTGACGACGCCAACAGCGACAGCGACGACGACTAACAGGGTCAATGGTGAAGGAGTATCATATTTTGTCTCGACCGCTTAGGCGTGATGGCGTCGTGAACCGAGTCTCCCTCCAAAGGGAGACGAACTACTAATGCAATCTCTCGCGGCAGAATTTGCTGCCTGGTTTTGTTTGTTCAATTATTGCGCACCAGACGCCAGACAGGGACAGAATTAGCGGGGCGGTTCAATGACCTGGGAGGCAGCTCTTGGCTCCAAACCTCCCAACCTCCCAACCTCCAAGCCTCCAAACCTCCAAGCCTCCAAACCAACTGGCGACTAGCAACTGCCGGCAGCCATCTGGTGATCGGGTCTCGATTGATGCTCTCTCTTCGAGCCTATTAGGTAATCGACAAATCACTTGCATCACACCAACGTCTTCTTCTTCGACTGCCTTTTCTCCTTGCATTCTCGTACAATAAATAATACATATGGAGGAGGCTCTCTCCAGCCTTCAAGATTTCAAAGTCCAGATCCGCCTTCATCCTAGATTACAGCCTCAAAATCACAACCATCCATTGTGAGAGCCGTACTCCTCCGCCCCAACCGTCCCGACCATGATCAGGCCGCTTCATCTCTGTCGCCTCGAGTACCTCGTCGTCATGCATATGCTCGAGCAAAGTGGTAATGAGAACAAGCCTTGAACAAAGACGAGACCCTGAATACAATTTGAGAGGGCATCGCGGCAGAATGCAACACCAGCCAAAACAACCAGAAAAACAGACAGCCAGACATGATCAGCACAAGGTCCACAAGAACCTGCAAACAGACAAGCCACTTGCCGAGCAAAGGCACAAGATACACATTGGAAAAGTACACAATTTATTGCTTTGCCAAAAATGCGCCGTTGCTTCCATTTCCATTTCCATTTCCATTTCCATTTCCATTTCCATTTCCATTTCCATTTCCATTTCCACTTTCACCTCCACTTCCACTTCATTTTGCTCAAAACCAAAGCACTTGGAAACGCTACCGCACGACACTCGTGATGCTTTTTTTTTGTGCCTCGACCTTCGTCATTCGTCAGACAGGCAGTTGCGAGCACTGGAGCGCAGAAAGCGCGCAAGGCTTCGCCGCGGACGCATCTGCGCCCGTTTGGTGGTGCCAAGTATTATAAAATTATATGTTGTATGCCGTATATGTAATAGAGAATGTTTGTAAGGATGAATTTTGTCTATACAAGTAGACGCCGCGGCTGATATGTAGCGCGTCATCAAAAGATCGTGAGTCTGATGACTTGACGAGAACTTCTTTCATTTTGTTTGTTTGTTTTTTGGTAAGAAGAGGGGGAGCGGGGTGCGGTTTCCCTCTTCTTCGATTGTTTCGTCCTTTCGTGACGCATGGATGAAAAAGATGGATGGCGAACTGTGAGGAGCTGATACGGCATCAATGAGCCTCGTGGCCCCATGGTGCCTTTCCCGCCTTCCCGTGACTTTCTACGCCTCTTCCTCACGTACTTGAGGTTTGCCGCCAGAAGTCAAGTTGTCCGATTGGCTCTTGGCGCCGTCGTCGGCAGAGATGCTAATAGCACTCATGTGGGCGCTGCGTGGGCTGCTGCTTTGGGGGCTGTTCGTTTCATTTGTCAGGGCGGGCGTATCGGCTGCTGAGTTGCCGTCGTTCATGTTGGACGAGTCCCCGCTGTGAGTGCCAGTGCCGCTTGCTTTGGGCTCGAGATGCTTCTCAAGAGCCTGGAGCTGTCGTGAAGAGGCCCCGCTCTTCTTCATGGCGTAGAACTGAGGCTTGATCTCTTCCACAAGGATTTCTTTATCATGACCTCGTAGCTCGGCAAGAAGTTTTTCTGTCGACCTTGTCAGAACGGGCCGAGGAGTCCCCAAAGAAGAATACACAGGCAGTGGTCAGGCTGGGGTCGGGTCACTTACGAATGACGTAATTGCCATACTGGTCACGCATCATTTGCTGCATGGGGCTGGAACCGTCACTTTCGGCCGTCATCAACAGCTCTCGAATGCGGGCTCGCTGCCCGGCATTGCCATGTTGAATGCACTTCTCCACAACATTGGAGGCGAACTTGTGCTTGGAGTATGTGAAGAAATCCGAGATGACCAGGTCAATCATCTTGTTCCGGTCTTCTTCCCTTCCCTGTTCGATGACGTGCTGCGCAACGTAGTTACCGTACTGATCAAGAATCAAGACTTGAGCCGTCGCGTGCAGCTCCGTCATGATGTCCGTCTTGTCTGCTGCAGTACCGTGCTCGAGCAGCCGTTGAATCACCCGGCAGCCGTAAGGGTGAGATGCCATGGTGGTGATCTCGCCGCGAAGGGAGTCCATGATGAAGTCAATGTAAGGCCTGGGAACCAGTTCGATGATCTTCTGCACCACGTGGTTGCCGTTCTGATCTCGGATGATCTTGATGATCTCGGGCTCCAGCTCCTTCGTCAGCTCAGCCTGTTGCTCCACCAAGACGTGCTCGAGAGCCTGTTGATCGGAATCGTTCGTCAGTCAGCCGACACGATTACGTGGAGGAGCATTACCAGCAGCCAAGCGTCACTCACCTTTTGCACAACACGGCACGCGTAAACCTGGAGCGACAAGTCGGCCACCTTGCCCTTCATTTTCTCAGCCAAACATCTCTTCTGCACCTGATTGCCGTATTCAAAAAACTTTTGGACGACGTAGTTGCCGAAAACATCCTTCATCAGCTGAATGGCGTTCAGCTCAATCTCACGGAAGACCTGGTCTTTCTCATCGCTGTTTGCCGACTCGAGTTTCTGCTGGATGAATCGAGAGCCATGCTGGTCACCGCTGAACTCAAGGACGTGGTTGAATATATCCTTCAATTCGTACCGCTTGTTGGACCTGTTGCTGAGACGGAACTCGTCCAATAAAACACTGCGGATGCGTTTCCCGGCGTCTTGGTCCCGTGCTGGACGGATGTGCGTTAAATTTGCGGGCAAATTATACCCTGAAGGGGCTGAAGCAAGATTATAGGCTGCAAACATGTTGTGGCGGAAATTTTGACCCTGGCCATAGACGTCGATGAAATTCGAGGGGTATTGAGTAGACAGATTGGGGTATTGAAACTGGTTCGCATAAAAGGCGTGTCCAGGTCCCGTGGGATATTGCTGAGGTGTGGTCCTGCGCTCATCGTTCATTTTTGACCCCTGAGATGGGAAACGGAGCAGCAAGTCATCGGGATTCGCAGGGAGCATGCGCGGACTGTTGCCATTGTGGACACGGTGATCCGATATAGGAGAGATTCTGTCTCCGGATCCTCGTTTCACAAAGCCATACTGCCCAGTCAGGGAGGGATCAGGCTTCAGTTCCAGCCCAGCCGCGTATCTTGCGCCAGAAGTTTCGGCCATCCACGGCTGCGATCCAGGATTGAGCTGGAAGGAGCGGTTTGCTCCGTGATTGTATGTCGCCGCGCTGTTGGTTGCACTGTCCAAAGCCAATCGACGGCTGAACTGCACCGGCAAGTCTTCGTCGATCTGCTTGTTGAAGTGGAACGCTCTCTGATTCACGCTCTGGGAAGAGTGAGAGGGAGCATGTCCGGGCCCGGCCCTCTGAGAATGAATCGAGTTATTTGGCGTATGTCGACTGTAAAACTCCTGGTAGGCTGGCGAGCCTTGCGACTGTCGCGAGGGTGGCAGGCTGGGATCAAGAGCTTGCGGGTAGGCAGCCAGGGAATCTATGAATGAGACATCCACAGTCGAACGCTTTTGTGGTGCAAAGGCTGCCGAGCCAAAGAGAGCGCCATCGTCTTGGAACTGGTTGCCGCCGCCGAAGCCGCTCGTCTTGAGGCCAACGGAAGATGAGGGTGCATGTTCAAAATAACTGGCCCCGTTCGAAATGGCAGCATCGCGGGACCGGTTCGGCGAGGTGCTGTTGGATCGAGTCGTATGGTCCGGTTTCCATGGATTCGATGCCCAGCCCTCTCCCTCAAAGTTCGCAATGCGGGTGTTTGAGCCGGAAGGGCTGCCTTCGGAATCTACTTTGACGCATAAGTACCTGATTGATCAGCATGGGTAAAGACACGCACCTCGAGAGCCAATGGAGCGATCTCTGCTGCTGGACACGGATGTATTCCAGATGCCGCTGCCAGGATAGAAATTGGAGGAAGGAAAACCCGATTGCATTGGCTGCTGAGATTTATCGCTGGGTCCAGCGGGCATGGTGAAGTTTGGAAAGCCCCTCGATCGCGTCTGCCAGGTTCAAAAGACGACGTCAGCACGGAGAGAAAGAAGAATAGAAAAAAGGAAGGAAAACCATAAGAATAAAAATAAAGATACAACATTGAGAGGCGACGGGAATGCAAAGGAGGAACGCGCAGACGCGGGCGCCAAAGCCGAAACCAAGGTCAAAATCCAAAACCGAGGCGGTGGTGGTAGTGCGCGAGTAGCGCGCT
This sequence comes from Hypocrella siamensis, assembly GCA_000731825.1. NCBI lineage: Eukaryota > Fungi > Ascomycota > Sordariomycetes > Hypocreales > Clavicipitaceae > Hypocrella > Hypocrella siamensis. Next base: position 6,666 of record JMQE01001788.1, on the reverse strand, counting down.
GTGCCACGGGCAAAGACTGAGGAGACCCGCTCGGCGGGCGGCCCAAAGACGCTCTCTCTCACACAAGCCGCTCTGACGTCGAGGCCCAAGACAAGACCTGAGAAGCCAATGCCGCCGCTATGATCATGGCACGGCGAAGACACAGTGGGCAAGGAGGGGAGAAGGAGGGGAAGGGGAGAGGATCTGCGATGCGGAAATAGTCGAGAGCAGAGGTGCGCACTTACCACAGTTGACATGTTGGCGGATTGTGGGATGTTGTCTGTAAGAAGATGCAGCGGTCAGCACAAAAAGCGAAACCACAAAAGAAAAGAAAAAAGGAAACAAAAAAAAAAAAAAAAAAAAAAAAGGGTGGCAGTCACCTACGGGACCTAGACTGCTGTAAGGTTCTCGAAAAAGTCAAACTCAGACCAGTTGCCTGGGGAGTCTAGAGCCTGCTTGGGAGCAATCGCAAGTTTTCTGCGAGTGCAGCTTGAATCAGATGCAACCGGGGTTGAAACCGGCACCTGGGGGCATATCGTCAGCATGAGGGTTCGAATAATCTGATTGTAACGCATTAAATAATCAAAACACAACTGTGTTGACTGGAGCAAGGCTAGAGACAAAGAGAAGCCAACATGGAAGGTGGGCGGCGGTGTGGAGGTGACAAAATTGGGCCCCAACAATCCCACAAAATCCCCTGGTCGGTAAGGCTGATTGTTGTGGGCACCCGGCTCTTCTTCAGTACGGAGTAACTGTAGCAGCCACTTGGCCAACCCGGCATGAAGAGAAATGGAGGATTTTTTTTTGGTGTACTCACAAAAGACAAAAAACAGATGGTCTTGAGAGCGATGCGCAAAACTCGCTCGGGCGCAATTGTTTTGCACTCAGAGTCGAATATTCCTCTGCTGAGCTTTTCGTCTTTTTTTTTTCCTAAGTCTTTCCCTCGCCCTTTCCTTGTACCCTCTTGCTCTCTGCTTTTTCTTTCTCCAGTGCGTTTGAGTTGCGATGCGGTAGGCAAGTCGGTTTTTTTTTTTTCCTTCTTCTCACTCTTTTCGTTCTCGAGCTCGCGTTTTGGTTGGTATCGATGATGGCACTATTTGGTATGCACAACAGTAGAGCAGATGGCGGACTTGGACTCGATTGACTTGGACTCGACGGGCAAGTATGTGATGTGAATGGTGCAGGCAAAATGTACAAGGCCCGATCACCAGCGACTAGCAGATATAAACCGACCACAAACTTGGATACAATCAAGAGTCGATGTGGCTGCGACCGAGAGACGTCGAAGGCCAAGGCTGCACTGTGATGTGTAGAGAAGCAAATATGGACAATGGATGTTGAAGGCGATGAGAAAGCAAGAGAATGTAGGAGCAGCAAGCGACATAGATGTAGCCCGTCGCCTGCCTCACGCCGCCGCCGCCGCTGGTGGTGGTGAGAAGGCAACAAGAGGGCGGATCCAATGCAACGCGATGCTAAGGGGTTGACAAGTCCATAGACTGAATAGAAATGAGACGGGAATGTGCGTAGTTAGCGCTGTCGAACTACAGCAGCCCTCAACTCTCAGGGATGACTGCCGTGAGGAATGATGGGCGAGACAAATTGTCGACCAAGGGAAAGGGGGGGGCGGCAGGCGCGTGTGGAGGAGGGACGAAGCAGGCAAGCAGAGCGTTGCGTACTAGGAGAGAGACAAAGTCAAAACGAACGCCCTCATCAAGAAACGTTCAAGCTCGCGGGAAAAAGTCAGCGACTTGTTTTCATGATTCTGCGAGGTATCTGGACGGATGATTGTTTAAAAAATGTCGGAGGGGGGAGGGGGTTCTTGATGCGGCATGGTGACGGACAAAGTGTTCACAGGCAGGGAGGGAAGCTGGATGCCGCAGCAATGCAGAATGAGCACACCTTGCACCTTTCTGGTCGCTGTGCTGCGATTGATTGCTGCCTCGGGGTCGCACAGAAAAATAACGCAAGGGTGCCACGAGGAAATGGTACAAATGCTCAATGTCAAGGCATTTAGCAAAAGAAGGCAATAGATGGAGTTGAAGAATATTGGCCAGGGTCTACACGTCTTGACTTGCTTCGGCGCCCGAGGAATCGATAGTACGCCATGATTATTGAAGGGGGAGAGAGGGCTACTAGACTCCCGTGTGTTGACTCATGATGGGGAATCGAAGGATGTTGGCAGGAGAGGTCTGAGCAGGGTTGAAGCAGCTTGAGTGGGATGCGAAGTATGCCACATCATTGACCAGACACAAGAACATGACACAGTGACAGGGCGGAGGGGGGGCCAGCTTCACCAGCGCAGCAAACGTGACGCTGGCGAGAGGAGGCTGGATTGCCGGCATCATCAGCAATAGTATGTAGTCCGTCCCGTCCGCCCTGTTCGACGAACCCATCCAGTGGAGTCGTTGTCACGCCCCAAGCGAACATTGCAAGTCGTGAAGCGCCGTCACTTGGCCTTTTCGGCCGTGGAGAGGACATTGGTATGAAGATCAAGCAAAAAAATAGGCTTTTGCTCTCATTGCCCATTTTTTGGCAGGCAAGTGCGACCCACCGCGCGTCTGGTGGCTTTTGCCTGGACATGCATGGGGTGGAGGGGGCGACAGACTCGGGTGTAACCTCGAATGACTTTGGCTCGCTACAGCGTGTTATCAAACACAGACGCACGCAGTTGACTTCTCAATCGACCGTCACACCCCATGCCTTGCTGGCATTCACCTGCCATCGGCTGCCTGCCCACACGACACGTCCGTCCAAACGGGCGCAGCGGGGGAAAAAAAAAATCAAGGAATAGGGAGGCAAAGAGGAAAGAAGGAAGGAAAGAAGGAAGGAAGGAAAGAACAGACGGACCATAGGCGTGATTGGCTGTCTTTGATGTCGATTCCCATTCACCATCTGGGAAGATACTAGGTTCGTATCTGGATTTCTTTGCCTGGACCCACATGTCACACGCATCTCCTTCGAGAGAGCCACCACGCCAGATTCGGGATTCGCGTCCGTCCCCTTCTGAAGGAGACAGACAGACAATAGCAGGTTAACCGAGGGGCTTGGAGCAGACAAGCGACAAGCTTCCCCAAGGTAGGAGTGAACTCAAACTCTAGGGCCGGCAAACGCAAGGTCTTTGGATCCACTCCGTACATGCCGACTGGCCAAGATGCCCAGCTACGTGCTGTAGATGGCACAGATGCTACATGGAGAGGCTTGAAACGGGTACGTGCAACCGAGAATCGTGACCATGTGCCGGGACCCCACTTGCCCAAAGCTTCCCGTATCCACACCACCCTTTACACACACAGCGGCACACACGGGTCAGGCCTTGGCGCGCGCGAGCGCGCACCCGCGGCGTAGTCACCTCCCTACTACTAGATACCTACCTACCTAGTAGTAGGTAGGTAGTAGGTACGTAGCGGTCATAATGTCGCCAGATGCAAGATGCATCAGTGTGCGTCTTCCTGCTTCCTGTACATTGTCTTGAAGCCGACAAGTTCCGGCGACTCGATGTTTCTCTCAGTCAAGGAATTAGTCACTGACCGTGACGCGTATAATAGAGCAAGACGGGAAATACAAATCGGCACCAGGCACAGGAATAACAGGCCATTAGTCACAGTCTGTGGATTATTTCACAGGGAGCCATGCTCTTGTTTGAAAGAGAGATGCCTTGAGTCCAGGGACACTTGAACGGATCACACTGATTCCTCTCGCGCTCAGACTGATCGAAAGGTGGGGCATTCAACTTTTCTTTAATTGCAGTGACTCTTTCCGGCCAAGATGTTGAACCAGAGGAAAAATGAAGAGGAAAGTCCTGAGCTTTCGTTTCAAATCTCGCAGCGGCTGGATAACAGAGAAGGAGAGTCATCACCAAATCCCATTATGCCTCAGATCTTGACCTCGCGAAAACAGACTTCATGCGCCGAAAGTGGCGAATGGGATCCAGGCTGATGATACCTGACGTGGCCTGGGACGTAGTGTAGTACTTTGCACGAGCTTCCAAAACCGATGCACCATCATAGAGTACGAACGGAGAGGGACAGCCGCATAATGTGTTGTGGTTAAACAGGACCGTGATTCGAAGCTGTTCAACTCCAAATTCAGATATACTCCGTCATCCGTCATCCGTCAAATCAATCTTGTCACCATTCCATGGGGTCAAGTCAATTGCTGTTAGATCGGTGCTGGTAGACTTGTATCGCTTTGCCAATCAGGACAGCACAACGAGGCAGCCTCCCGAAATTACCAAGCACTGCGATTGGTTGCCGATGGGATGGTTTGTGTGCATCATAGTCTCCTGATATCGGCCAAGATGGCGTATCACTCGTTGGACGCCATTCTGAGAATTGGGGCACCAAGCGTAGCGATCAAGAATATCATCGTGGTCGATTTGGGCCCTCTCGAGCTGTCACAGGATCTGCTCTTTGGAGCGGGAGACGCGACCAAGTTGATGGCTACGTCAACACCAAAGACTCACGGACTCATTCGGCTAAGAAGATGCAACGCCAAGTCAGGAGAGCTGTGCAGCGATGCGTTGGGTGCCATCATCTCGCAGGCCAATACGGCTGCTGCCGACTTGGGTTGCATCTGGGAAAGCCCTCGAGACTGCACCGGAGAGCCGATCGATCACGTTCCCCGCCATTGACCGGAATAGGCCCGTACGATTGAACGAGCTGCCATTCTCAGAAAGAACGACCAGGTTCTCAGAGAGCCCATGTCCGCAACGAGCAAGGAGCGGCCCTTTTGATGGTCAATTGTGTGTGGTATCTGCGAGTGGGCGTCACGGGCTCAGGCGGGCATCGTTGGAGCGCGCAGTAGGCGAAGCGCGGATGGAGCGAAACTGACGAATAGGGACACGAGCAAGTGCGTGCGTGGTATACGTACAGCCACAAATTGTTCCTAGGTATGCGGTGTGGGTGTGCGGTGATGACGAAGGCTGCAGCCTCGAGGCCGCATTTGCCAGCATCCGGTACACGAGCCAAGTACAAGGGTTTTGACTTTCTGCCTCGGACTGCGATTCGACAAGAGTCTATGGGATCAGAAAGAGCTCAATTCTGGAAGCAATCGACAACGAAATGCTGCCGTGCATGTGCCCTCACGACCAGCTCGAGACAGACTCATCGATGAGACTCTGAAAATAATAATGGAAAATCGAGGAAGAGCCGCAGCCCCGCCGGTCAAGCACCGCACGCGACTTGAGGTGGGCTCGCTCGTCGACGCACATGGCCAGTCAAACCAAGGCAGAGGACTTGCAATACTATAGGTGCAGTATTCACCTACTAGTGCGTAGAGCTTAGTGTTCACCTCGTTTTTCAAACAGGCCTCCGCTCCAATCCGAGAGTCCATGCAAGTCAGGGGCAAATAAATGGATGAGTCGAGGGGCAAGCGCAGAGAAGACACCAGTAGCGCCGAGTTGGGCCAATAAATGTCGAAGACGTACTAGCGGTCCCGGACCCGCGACAAATCAATGTGCACAACATTACATATACCTACACATGTACGGACCATGTCCATTCAAAGGCGAATCATCATGCTGTTGCTGCGGCTGCTGACGGTGATGATTATGCTGCCGGTGTTGTCAAGAAAGAAGATGACGATGACGACGCCGGCTTTTTTTTTGTTTTAGGCACATCAACAGGATACCCTGGGCACGACTGGGTAAGCGCCCATTGAATACGGGATAGACGCATAAAGCACCTGGTGCGCAGCCCTGGTTATGGACCGGAAAGCGTTAAAACGCCGGTTCCAGGGCCAATAGCACATGCGCGGCCCCTGCAGAGGCCCTGGTTTGCGGGGGGCCGTTGGCCTCATTTCCCATATGGCCAAGGGTGGATCCCGTGGCGGCCTTCCTTGGGGAGCTTGCGAATCCACGCCTCAGCCTCATTGGCCCTCTGTCAAAGAAAGTTCCCCCCCCTTCCGCCTGTTGTTCCTGGCGATCTGCCGCCATCTGGTCTCCTTTTCGAGCGGCCCCCCCCCCCTTTTTTTTCTTCTTATCCAATGCCCACACTCTCCCTGATGTGATCTTTTCGCAACACACTCATTTCCCTGCAACCCAATCTCCTTTTTTTTTTTCTTTTTTTGTTTGTGTGTGTGTGTGTGTCAGTTGGGCAGTTTCTCACGTGGTGAGGGAATTTACTCTCGCTCATCAATCCCTTTTGCCCATTTTACACTCATTCATTGCTCTTTGATTTTCTCTACGGGCTCCTCGACCTGCGTTGAGCAATCTTCATTCAGGATTCTACAGCCTCATTCTTTCGGCTGAGAATCTGTCCGATCTCTCCATCTCTCTCCCGCCTCCGAATACGTGCCGACCTATTTTTTTTTTCAGCCCGCCCTACGGCAAGATTCATCCGTCCAGCCCGATTCCAGAATCGACTCGAGTTGCCGCAGATTTGAAAGGGGAACGAACAGCAGGAGCTTACGCCCGTTTCCTTTACCGACAGCGATTTGCTATGCGTGCATCACGAGGATAATCGAAAAGAGAAGAGGAGAGAAAAAAAAATAGAAAAAGGAGGATACCTTCAACAAAAGCAGAGCCTACAACAGAGTGAGTCTGCCTAGCCGCCGCCATATCCGTGGTTTCTCTTTTGCCGTGTTGTTTTGTTTCCATTGTTTGGCATTCTCTATGTATCTGCGACACTCGTTGGTATGGGGGTTGTGCACACACGAGCAGAGGAGTGGGGAGGGGGGGGGGGGGGGGGC
>JMQE01001787.1:0-11958 GCA_000731825.1 Hypocrella siamensis | reverse complement strand
TTTTTTTTTTTGGCGCAACCATGGGTTGGTGGTGGCTTGCAGCTGAAAATGCCAATCCCTGGCGCGCCTCGACTTTCTGCTTAAGCCCCCAACCATGTGCGGCGGTAGTTGTGTAGTACTCGTCTCGTCATGTCAGCTCATGATGACTTATTAGTAGGTACTCGGGGAATAACATGATGCATAGGTTTACGTTGGCCTTTAAAACGACAAGTTTGAAAGTGCGTTTCTTGAATCCATGGCCATCATGGTACTTGGTTCCTAAGCAATAGGTTTAAGCAAATGCACAAGTTACCAAAAGACGCAGTCTATAGAATGGGGACGAGGTACGTACTACGACATGGTACGTTGTGGCGGACCACGGTAGTTTACCAGGCGGTTAACTTTTGAGCAGAAAAAGATAAAGAAAAGGCAATAAAAGAGCGATCAAGACGTAGCAAGACCGTCATGGTATGACTAGGGGCTCTTTATCATCGCAGAGAAAAGGGTCCAGGGCAAGGAGCTTCTCTGCGTCTTTTCATCCAAGTGCAAAGACTAGTACGCAGAGTGCAAAATAACTCTTTAGGTCAAACCAAGGCCGTACAGATTATACAAGGCTAATAATCCTATAGCCCATTGTCAATGCTTCCAAGATGACCTAGTTTGAGCACCGTCACGCATAAATACTAAAATGCCACATTCATCCTTAGTCTTGCTCTATATAGTGTTTCATAATGCTATTAACAAGGCTCAAATGCTCTTGCTTTTCTCGGCGACCATGTCTTATTGTCTACTGCTCAACGTCTCTAGACCATGATAAAGGGAAACTAAGAGAAAAAGACGGTCCACTTCACTCTTAGTTTATCATGTTTGGTCCCGTCTTGGTTTGATAAACTTGTCGTCCTCTTGCATTTCCCTAGTATGCTAATGGCAAGGTTAAGGAATGAGCAATCAAGAGGCTAGCTTCAGACGACGGTAATGTCTGCCGTTGCCTGCTAATACGCGGTAAAAAAGGCCATTAGATACAAAAGGTCGTATCAAGTCACACAGAATGGTTGCTTTAATACTGCTCATCATGACAAGACTTTGCTCGCATCTTTTAACATTATTCAAGCCGCCTGTACCCAGCCACGCACACCCTCAAGTCAAGGCCGTTTCATAAACTACATTAACAAACCACTACAACTAAGATTCCTCGTCACCATGAATTTGGCCGCTCTCGCCTCGTCTATGCCCCCCCCTCAAATACGCAGCAATCTGCGGCCATCTCGGACCCGTAAACATATCCGCCGTCCCATCCGATATGAATCCCTTCAAGGTCTGCACATGCCCTCGAGGACCGTCGAGCCCCTCTGACTAAGCGAGACATGGCCTCGGCTCCTTGTGCTACAAGGGCTACTGCGTCAAGGCCCGCGAGGCAAAATGGTGCTGGGCGGCTCATGAGAATGGCTTCGGGCCCTGGATTAAGATGTAGTTGCGCTGGTGAATGCAACGAGGGCATGGCTTGTGGCGCGGAGCCGTGCGACTTGTGTGGCTGCACTTGCTAAGTCTGCCAGGATTTTAACATGTACATGTGCATTACTGCTGAGTTTAGCTGTTGGGGCGGCGCTGCATACAAAAGGAAAATGTATCCATGGGTAGTGTTTAGACGCTGCTTTACGAAGAAAAGACTAGGAATTAAAAATGCATTAATATCATAAGGTTTTTCTATTACTTTATGGGTACTAGGCGTAAAACAAAGTAGAAAATGCTATTTATAAAGCTAGTAGTGAGCATACGAGGCGGGATTACTTACTTTAATATAAATGGAAGAGAAGGTAGAGACAGAGTGGGGAGGAAGAAATAGGGAGACATAGTTATATAGAGAAGAGAAAAAATAGATATAGTTGCTAATAAGCTTAGGAGATAAAACATGAAGATATAGTTTTTTAAGCTTTTTACATGGGTTATAAGAAGAAAAGATTAGAATTTATATCACTAGCTTTACGATAAAAAGACTTGGAAATAGCTTTTAATAGTATCCAAGGTAGAGAAGAAAGCAAAGTAATATTACTATATACGACTTCCTTTAAGGCTCTTTCTAGGCTTTATTATTAAAATTAAGTAAAAAGCCCTTTAAGATACATCACCACTTTAAATAGAGTCTTTTAAAAGAAGTAAAAGTCATAAGAGACTAGAGAGTAAAGCTGGCTATTCCGCCTAGCTATCCACTTGGCTGCCTTTGGTATAATTAAGTTACATTCTACATACATCTTAATAAATAACATGGTATTTTTCCTAAGTTAAAAAAAAATAATATTTCTTAAGTAGTATTTCTTATATAAACCATATTACATAACAAAGTTAGCTAGGTTAAACCTGCCTTATATCTTAAACATAGATAATAAAACGAATCCATCTACTTTTCCTATTGAACCATGCCACCCATGGCAGAGCAAGCCAAAATACACCCTAAACCCTAAACATGAGGCGATCAAAATAATCCGTCTTATTGCCGGCAACATCCATCTTTGACACGCGCCCCTTTCGCAAATTAGCCACTTGAGCCAAAATGGGCGCCAAGTGACGACTTGCAAATTCCCGCTCCAAACCTGCCATGACAAACTTGAGCTTGTCGGGACCTACATCGTCAAAAGGACGAATAAGCAACCATTTCAATTCGTCGACTAGTTTCTGCTCAAACGGACTTGTGGGCTGCAGCTCTTGGTGTAGCATATCTGGATGACTTTCCAAAAAGGTAGTCACGGCCAAACTATGTCGTAGAGGCGCTTTCCATTGCACAAAGGTAGCATCTGCCCAAGACTTTTTGAGTTGAGCCATGCGACGGCCGAAATTGAGAGCGAGGAGAATGTGGAGCTTTGTTGTGGATGGACGGTTGAGTTTGATGCCGTTTTGGAAATGGACGATTGTGTGGGAGAGTTAAGTGGGGCCGTCTTGGTTGCGAAGGACGCGAGAGACGTAGTATGCTTGCCATTTGATTTGCGAGGTGATTTCGTTGGATGAGAGGCGAGTCATGTCGTGGGGAGTGAGCATGTCGCCGAGGAGAGATTCGGGGGATAAGACGGCGTGGGAGAGGATCGAGGTGGGAAAGCCGGATTGGCCAAAGAGGTAGGCTAGCTCGTAGACGTGGGGGATCCAGAGGGGTTGAGAGGCAAGGGCGGTGCGGAGAAGAGTCTTGTTGTTGATTTTTTCTTGGTCGGCGGCCATGTCGACAAAGTAGGCGGCGTAGTGGCGGGCGAGGGCGGGAATGGTGAGTGGTTCTTGTTGTTGTGTCTTGCTGGTCGTGTTGGGGGGGATGCTGAGCGAGGGAGTCTTGTCGGATGCGAGATGGATGGGCAAGCCGAGTAAAAGGTTGCGCTGGGCTCTGGCAATGCTGGCCCCGGCAGCGTTGCGAATCTCGGTCAAGAAAGAAGACAGCTGGCCATCCGCACCCTGCTCCTGCTCCTGCTCCTGCTCCTGCTCCTGCTCCTGCTGCTGCTCCTTCCAAAGCACAGTGACTAGCCCAATCCCCTCTGCCGTCACCGACAAGCCACTCAACAACTCAACAGCCACGCCATCACCCATCATCCGACCCGTCGTCCGATTCGCCAAGTCGGCAAAGACGTGCGTCTCCAAAACATTCAACCAGCCCTTTCTGCGCCGCTCAACCAATTCCTCGACCAAACGTGTCTCGGCAGCAGGTCCAGATACTGCTGCTGCTCCCCCAAACAATTCAGAAGCAAATTGAAATACCCCAACAGCCACAGGCAACCACGGATTGACAAACAGCAAGGCATCAAGAAACCCACACACGTGTATCTTGTCTTGCCTCACAACACCCGGATTATGCACCAACTCTGCCATTTCATGCGTCAAGCAACCCACAAACGGAATCAAACGAGTCGTCGTCTCGGCCCTGTCCACTGCCAGACTCGTCTCATTCATCCACACATCCACCATGTCTGAAACCCAGACTACTGCCCCGGCGAGAGCCATGCCCACACCGGCTCCGCGAAATGTCTCTTTGCTAAACTTCTTTGTAGATTTGGCAAGGCGCATTATACTCTGTGGGTTAATAGTGATCGCAAGAGCGTGGCGGTGGCCATGGTGGTGATGGTGGTGGTGGGTGAGTTTTTCTTGGGCCTGCTTTAGGGAAATGCTCCATTTGCTTTCCGTGTATTCCGTCAGGTGCGACTTTTGGGCAAGTTGAGCTAGTTCTGCGTCGGAAACTTGCTCGACTTTGCTTTGGAGCTGGTTGACGAGGGTGGCGGCGAGATTGGCCTTGTTTGGAAACGACGTGGTTTTTTGGAGCAAAATGTCGCATATTGCTGTGCTGGCTGCGTCGTTGACAAATCTCTTGGTTTGCTGCCGAGGGGTTGTTGGTGCTGCTGCTGCTGCTGCTGCTGCTGCTGCTGCTGCTGCTGCTGCTGCTGCTGCTGCTGCTGCTGCTGCGTCTTTTTTGAGCTGCGTGTTCCATGCGGATGCCGCATCTTTTTTGAGCTGCGCGTTCCATGCGTAAATGGCGTCGTTGACCGTCTTCCAGGGCCTGCTCCTGCTCGTCGAGGCGGTCGAGTTGAGCGTCGCTGCAAAGTCAATGGACAAGGGCCCGTCGAGGACAAAGCTCACATTGTGACGACGCTCAAGTGCCCCCCTGGCCTTTTCGAAGCGGTCAATAAGTCGTTGGCTTTGTTGGGCAGCAAGCACGTCTTGCTCGTCGAGATGCTGGATCCAAGACTCCCATAGCTGCTTCGGAGAGAGATTGTTGCTCAGCTGGGGCGAATTGCGACGAATCGTCTCGGCCACGTCGATGCCCAAGTCTCGTCCTGGGACACATTTCATGGCCTTGTTCGTGTTGTTGTCGTTGTTGTCGCGACTTGAATTCTGTAGCTTGTCTCGAAACGACTCGCGCACTGCGCCCATCCAGCCATCTTCTGCGTCGTCGAGCATCTTGCGCACCGTATCGGTGTACTCTGTATCCTTGTTTGCTGCCTGGCCATGGAGATGACGGAGCGACTTGAACATGAGCTTCTTGACGGCTCGTAGTCCCCCGACGTCATGATTGATGGGCACCTTGGCAAAACGCATCCCCTTGATCATGACTTGTGAGAGATTACCTAGCGCAGACGCTCGCGACATGGGCTCATCTGTGCTGCTGCTGCTGCTGCTGCTGGTTGCAAAAAGACGACTAGGCGGAACGACACCAAGTTGCAACGTTTCTATCCGCTCAGCGCTCTGGAGAATGTCGGGCAACTCATCTCGCGAGACTTGAATGGACTCGTTGGCTTCCGGATAGAGGTGCTCCAGGAACTCGTCGAGCGAGACATGTCCGTCTTGCAAAGGTCGTGACGGCAGTGCCGGCGCGACAAGCCGGCTCTTGCCAGTCGTCAGTTGTTCTAGCCGGTAGGTGTAAAAGTAGACCATGTGCTCGAGACCTGTCGCATAGCTAATGGTCGCTGCGGCCGCGACGGGCAGGCTGGCGCTTACCGTCGGCAGAGAAATCAGCAGACTAAGAGAAGCAGAGTCTTAGGCACGCTACGTCCATCACTCGCAAGGGCCCGGCGTACAAGTCTCGACATTTATGCCAAGCCACGAGGCACTCGCCAAGCCGCAGTTCCGAGCCAAAGACGTGGCAAATGCAATTTAGAAACTCGCAGCCGCCAAGACTTGCCGCTCGCATCTGCTCCTTCTAGCAACCCAGACCGCTTGTTGTCGCATTTTTGCAAAAGTCTAGAATTCCCTCGGGCTCCAGCATAGTATCATCATTTCCACCCTCTTTAAATAAACAGTGCTTAGTTGTTGCTTATATCAAGACGTCCATCTAAACTGTCTCTCTCAACCCAAACACTAGACCTCGTCCACCCCCATCTTCACCATGCACCCTCGCGCACTCGTCAGCCTCACACTCATCCTCGTCTTCCTCGGGCATCATGTCGACGCAGCCAAGCAAGTGGCCGCCGGATTGGATTCCTATCCCACCACATCCGCCCAAGAAGCCTCGCTATACGACTCGCCCAGCCTCAAGGGCTTCCTGTTTCGCGGAGACTCGCGCGCCGAAAGCGCCATCTTCCTCCAAGGCTTCGTCCCACAAGGCACCGACATGCAACTCGTGAACCATCTCAGCTTCCACCCCGGCTCGGGCTACGTATCAACTACCCGGTCAGAAACCCAAGCCGAGCTCTACGCGTTTGGTCGCACCGGGTCCAAAACGACCGAGGGAAGAATCTACATGCTCGATCCAGACATGATGCCACGCGGGTACTGGATTCCGGGAATTTTTCCGCGCGACAGAGCCGTGGTGAAGAATCAGGAATTTGCCGTCAGGGGAGCCATTCCGCCCGAGGCCGTTATAGGATGCTACATTGTCAAGGACGAGGACGCGACAACGACGGGAAAGAAGCAGCAGCAACAGCAGCAGCAGCAGCAGCAGCAGCAGCAGCAGCAGCAGCAGCAGCATGGTGGAGAAGCAAGTGAAAGAAGAGGAAGAAGAAGAAGAATATGGGTACCGAATAGATTGACGTACAAGGTTGGCACGAGGGCTAAAGGATGGAAGGCGGCGGCAGATAATCAAGTTAGGTCGTGTTTTGGAGCCATGTGCTGGGGAGTACATGGTGTCGTCGACGCCGAGGACGGCTACAAGGCACTGGGGAATGAAGACGGCAAGGACAGGGACAAGGATAGTGGCAAGACGCGTGGTAGGCTTGGCAAGTCGAGAGGATCCCAGGATAGCAAGGCGCCTTTGCTCAACACGGCGGGTGCTGTCTTGGCTGGCGTGGGAGGAACCGAGGGGAGGGAGAGAAAGGTGGCGGGCGAGGCGTATCGGTTTCTAAAGTGTTTGCTCTAGGCGACGTCGTTGGTTTACTTGGCAGTGGATAGCAACGACTTGCCCGACACAGTTTCGAGAAAAAGACTTGACGAGCGAGCCAATGACGTCTATTCTCGGAATGTCGGAATCACAGCGACTCTGTCAGCCACGTCCATAGTGTCTATTACATTACACCGAGCAGCATGCGGATGCGCATGTGTTCCGACCCGTCTCTTGGCATTCTAGCACGCAATACACACACCACGGACCAAACCCCCAGTCACATCATCTTGACCCACATGCCCGTGGAAACAACGCGAGGCCCGCCATTTCGGCTCTCGGCCGGACCCTCTGTCGTGGGGCGAGGCGAGCCAAGAATCGGGCAGCTTCCGACAAGCCATGCGCACTAGACTCATGTAATTGGTTGCCTCGGCTAGCCACGATGCCAAGACGAATGGACAATGGTCTAGGGATCCATGGTTGCGGAAAAGGGGTGTCTGCCATTTATATCGAATAGGTCGACCCGCTCGTCGGAACGAGCCTTCCGAGATGCAAACTAGCGACCATGGTATGGCAGGGTGTAGAAGTGGGTAAGAGTGACGACAAGAAGAAGGACATGGCCAGAACAAGACATGCACCAAGTACGCGGCGTATAGTAGAAAGCCAGAGGGCATCCCTGCCCGTTGACATGGCTATTCAAGACTTTATTTACGACCAAGTCTCCCAGCCTGGGACAAGGCGCACGACTATTTAGTCGGGGCGGTGTACGTAGGAAAATACACCTAATCAGCCAGACATGACAAGACATGAGCCCTCGTCGCCACATGGACGCGATTCCTGGCCTAGTGTTTCTTTGACAGGCACTCATAAAGTCTTGCGTCTGGGGTGCCTTGCTCCGATTGGCGCGCTTAGTTGTGCGTGGCCCGCATTGTAGCACGTTCCGTCTGCTATAGTATGCTTGGCATCAAGATGGCCTTGGTCCCCTCTTAGCCATGCATGACCCGTTTTGGAGACGAGTGTGGCCATGGCGTATAAGGCAAGAATTATCTCTGCTATATGTGCGCGGGACTAATTGTCGCTTTAGATGGATGTACATGAAGCGGATATATAGATTTACGACTTGGTGTGCTATCTTACCTAGAATACCTAAATAAGAACGGCAATATGGAGGAGAGTTATGTCTTTAAGGTTACTGTAGGTCTTGGAAATATTCATCTATGCGTCTATATAATCAAAGCATATTATCTAGTTGCTTACTTATATAAAAAAGACATCCATGACTAGTATATGCTGTGGTAAGAAGAGGGGAAAGAAGAGCGAATGGAAACATTGTATTATACTTATTTAAACACGTAGTATGTAGGTTGGAAACTGTCCTGTATAAAACACCGCATGTATTATAAATAGAATCAAGGGATTACTATAGCAAGATCATATGCATGAGGTAATAGGTTCAGCTCTAAAGTCTACGGTAAAAACACTATCAATATGGCTCATTGGCCAACTCTTGCGAGAATAAAAAGGAGCAAGTCGCCTGCTTTCCAGTCCCATATCCAACGTCTTGTCCCAAGCTACATTACTATTTAAAGTACTTGTCCATCTCGCAAGCCACTAAAAACACCCATCAAGTCAGCCAGCCGCATCTCCCGGGCCACGACGCTATTCCTATACGTCGCTCTAATCACGTGGCTCACTCACGACCTTGACACGGTAATTTAATGGCACACTATAGCCACATCTCCACACGAGAACAAAGACGCCCAAGAAGAAAAAGGAGCAGCCTACAGAACCCCGGTTCACCCGCCTGGAACCAGTCAATCACTAGAGTAAATTCGCCAGCAGGGCGGCTTCATCCCCAACCTGATCAAGACCAAGCTAGATAACTGGAGCTATGGCCTCAACAGCCACGCCCAAGGCTACAGCCGCACCGTTTACGTATCCACCCCACTATCCTTTGGCATGACATATCAATCCGGCGCCTCGTTGGCCAGAATTTATAAAGATACGTGTATTGAATTAAAACAATGCCAAACATGATTAATATAACCGGGTCTAAATACTAAGAAGAAGAGTTTTTAGCATTAGGCGGCATTCTCCTTGTGGGAGACACAAGGGCAGTAGGTATTATTGTCTACGTCTTGTGAGACTAAACATGTCTTGTTATTTCTTGTCTTAGCTAGGGACAGACGCTATTAAGGGCAAAATAGGTCAAGACTTGAACTCACAAACAAGGAGCTCAATAGCTCTACCTGTCATTCTATGATATGTAGTAAACAAACTTTTCTTCACAGACCCTCCTGTTGTACGACCAAGTACCTACCTACCTGTACCTACCTAGGTAGGTACCTAGGTAGATACGTAGCTAAGGTAAAGCCTGAAAGATATCTAGAAGCTTTTACTTGGGTATATGTCTGAATCTAAGCTAAGAAATCTTATCCTTGTTAATATTCTCTATTAAACTAGTAATATACTTCTTGAGGCAGTGACGAATATACGTTTTGCGCTTAGTAATTGCTGCTTTAGTGCCATATTTCTGCTTTTCAAGAAAGCAGCTGTGTCGACGAAAACGAACACAGGCATAGTGTTGATGAGCAAAGTGGGATTCGTCGTATAACTCAGCGCACATGGCTTGTGTGGCGTCGTGGAGGGTATTATCGCGACTAGCGGCAAAACGCTCTTGCTCCACCTTGGCCTCACGCTTGGGTTCCTTGGGTTCGGGCTCTCGTGCGGCAAAGCAGGCGTTTGCATCGCGTGGTTGGGTCGGTTACACCGCGTCTTTGTGCCAAGACAGGCTTCGACGTCGAATGGTGCGACGGAGACGAGATGCCAATGGGTTGGAATCTGTCTTGGTCTTGTTGGCGGGGGCGGCCAAGGCGGATGAGGCCAGGGTGATGGAGGCGATGAGGGAGAGGTACTTCATTTTGAAAGAGTGGGTCAGGACTATCTTGGTGAATATAGACACAAGGTCAAGATGGGATGATGAGAGAGACGTGTTGGAAGTTGACTCGGTATCATGGCGGTTTCAATAATTATTATAGACGTGTAGGCTGCATGTCAATATGTAGGCTAAAAGTCAAAATGCAGGCTAGCTGTGCATCCCGACAAGTTTGAATCGTGCGCGTCGGCCTCCATCTTGGCGATTCCATCGCATTGTGTTCCAACAGACCAAATCATGCAACTTTGGCCACTACGTTAGCCGTCGCAGAAAGCTCACCAAGTCATGACCAGCTTGGCGCATTGTTCCCATTCACAACTCAGACCCCAGCGTCATGTGCTTATAGTATCTCCAGATAGAGCCGATTCCTTTTTCCCCATGAGCCCACCAGATCCAGAAGCTTAGAAAGTCTTGGGCCCCCGCCAAAAAAGTCCAGCTATAGGCCAAAGCTCTCACGTACGTGTACATTGCTTCCCCAACACCTTTAGATAAAACGTGTAAAAAACGCAACTATTAAGTTTTGGCTTGTCTTATCTTGTACATGCGACCCTTTTACTCCAGCCATCACGTCACCAATATACAACTTGACAACTTCCCCTTGGTTAGGGTTAATGTCACAGGTAGACATGTACCAGCAAGGGCATAAAGAGAGATTTATTTGCATGGCATCTCTTTCGAGAAGCATGTGGGATGACCCACCTTGGCAGTGCCTCGGAGGCGGTTCCGACAGTTAAAGACTTGGAATTCCCTGCTATTTGCTTAATAATTGTTGTTGTGTAACGCGGCGCCAAGTAGCATGACTAAGAATAGCCCAAGTCCTATGTTTTTATGCAAGGCGCTTCATTTTCTGACAAGTTTAACACCTCTTTTAGGTTCCACCAGTTGGTCCGAGACAGTAGGCGCATTATTGTCGCAGACGTCTGCGTCATGACTCAGTGCCATGGAGCCGGGTCAACAAGTGCGCGTGTAAAAGTACGGTTCCTTGCCAAGACTGCCCTTGGCGTATTCCAGCCAAGCGACATCCCATCATGGCTTTTTTTGCAATGGCAGTTCTAGCGTGAGAATGAATAAGAGGGGGACTTTTATCGGGAAAAAAAAAAAAAGAGAAAAGGTCTGATTTGAAACATGTTTTATTCACTCTTGTTATTTCTAGTGCTACACCGTAGCTATTTAGCCGCTACCATTTGTTGTGGATTAGGTTAGACCCAACCTTTGTCCAGCTACGTGCGCCAACCAATCGCTGCAATGGAGCGGGGGTTCCAGGCCCCGACAAGCAGAGCGTCGTGATTTGCAAGACGGGAATTATTAGAGTGAGTCGTAGTATTCTTGCTATGCACGCGCCAACGGCTCCTGTTTACGCACTCGACGAGTAAGTAGCATTTGAGCGACGGCAAAGTTGGAAGAGCTGGATAAATCATGACCCAGGCGTCTATTTCAACTAATATAGGGGCCTCTGGGCGGCAGAAGAAAGACATTATCCATCGTTAGGGGGCGGGGGCACTTAAAGAGGTTCATATGATATGAAAATTTCATACGTGCCTAGCTAAGTCTTGTTCCTAGAATTTTAGGAGAGCAAACATATTCAAAAATGAATCTTGTTCCTTGGTTGCGCTTACTTTATAATGACACATAAAGCTAAACTAGAAAAGGCTATATAAGAAATCTCTATTTAAATGTCTTAGAAAAATATATTAAAAGAAAGCGCTAGGATTTTATTTATGCTTATTATATTTTTTTTATTTATATATATAAGGGATTTTACCTACTTTTATTTTACTAGTCTTTTATAATTAAATAAAAATACTTATAATTTTTTTTAAGTTTTTTTTATATTAAATATCTATTTTTCTTAATATTTAAGAGTTTTTTATAAGAAAATAAAAGAAAAAGTATAATAATTATTAAAACCTCTTAAAAATCCTATAGTTTAATAATTTAATATTAATTAATAAGTACATTTATAATGTTATTTATAGTTATTAATAGCTATTAATAACACATTATTAGTATTATTATTATAATTATATAAAGGGTATTTCTAGGTATTTTAAATTAATTTATTAAAAATCAAGTTTATTATATATTATAATCTTTCCTCCTGGGCATGAGGTTAAAAGGCTTTACATTGACAGACCACATCTCAAAACACATCACGTCAAATTCTAAATGGTTTGCATTGACAGGTTGTGATTGTGACAGGTGCTTGCAATTGCAGACGATGCAAGGCGTGTCTTGTGTTGGCTGTTGGCTTGCGACCGTGGAAGAG
>JMQE01001786.1:0-11960 GCA_000731825.1 Hypocrella siamensis | reverse complement strand
CCACGCCCCCCTCCCCTCGCCCCCCTGACACAACAGCTATGGAATTCTGGGGTCAGAGAAACGTGGTATCAGGTCATTCCTGCTACCTCAGCTCCCCAATCCATATGTGATTGGCCTGAAGATAGTCCACGTTGTTTCCAAACATCACGGGACCTCCACCAACCCTCCTGCTGGGGAACATCGACGGTAATCACGTGACAGATAGTGCGGCGGCAGATTCCTCAAAGGCACGCAATGTGTGTTGCCAGCATTGGGGCCAGCAGCGACGCCAGCGTTGCACTGCACCCTGCAGGAAGTCGTCACGGCCTCACGGGTCCCAGGATTCGACGTCTGGAAAAAATGAATCAATCCTCCATGATTAACCGCACCTGTGTGCTACGCGAAAACAGCATGCGAAACCATGGTTGCCAGACGAGACGACTTGACTTGTTCGACGCGGGTCGGAGCCGATTGCCCCGGTTGTCGCAACGGAGGGAGACCTTGAAAGCTTAGATGGCAGTAAGGAGCACAGTAGAGGAAGATAATTCCCGGCCTTTTTTCAGTCGAGTTTCGGGGCGCAGCAGCATTTGTGCTCTGCATCATCCATCACTGAGCGATGGCGGATGACGAAGAAGAAACGAGAAACGAGTCAAGCAAGCAAGGGCTTTCCTTTTTCCGGGTGCTTCTGTCGCATTCGGGGTGGACTCATGCGGATGCAATGCACGCAAGATGACATATTTTCGTAAGATCCCTTGACCTGTTTGTTTGCCCCTTTACTTTACACTTGACCTGCTGTCACCGGGTGGAGAAAACATGGCGGCTACGATGCTGCGACGTGGTGGCATTGAGACTCGGTTGAACGGCTACTTATGGGAATACGCATGACGTTCGCGACTTTGCTTTCTTACCTACCTCCTACCTGCCAAGCTGGGCGACTGCCTACCCGCCTACCCTTCCTCACGCAAAACGTCTGTTCCTGCGACGAACATTTATGTCAACCGCAAACGAGCATGGATCTTGCGAAAGCATAATCCCATGAGTTTGACTATGACGGCCTGATGCGTCCAGTCCACGTCGGAATTGTCTGTACGCGGTTCCACCTTGAAGTTGGCCGGGCAAGCATTGAGGATCTACCGACAGTACCAGCCTACCTACCCTCCTCCCTACGCACCTACTGAGCCACGCCGGCTCCCACATATTGTGTACGGAGCACGGAGTACGGAGTACGGAGTAAAGGGTGCAAATCTATAGATTACAGCTGACTGCCTCTGACTGCGGGTATCCTTGTCTGCTGGATCGATGGTGTGGAGGAAGCTGACCAGGGAGCGCTGTCCATGGGAGACGACGCCCAAACACATTTCCCTTTGAACGTGGGCGTCAATCTCGGAGCTAATGCCAGGAAACGCGACTCTGTCCGATCCAAGTCTCCAAGCAAGCCAAGGATGCGAAATTCATCCCGCGCGCTGCCCTCTGTACTGTGTGGGCATGTGATCGCATGTCTGCGAAGGTTGCCATTTACACCTGCATTTGACCTAGTACTCGAAGCGGCCTCTTTTCTTCCTTTTTTTTTCGTGGTTTGCCGTCATTGAAATAAGACGCTGGCAGACAACGGAATTTTCGAAGGATGGCGCGAGACTTCGTGACAAATCTATCACCATTGTCGGCTAGCGTCTACTAGCCGCCTTGCTCCCCCAGATATGCCGAACGCCCTGGGGAGGCATGGATCAAAGTTGGTTAAAAGCATTGGCGCGCTACGCTCTCTCTGCTTTCGGCTAATGCGTGGTCGCATTCCAGCCCGGTAATTCGGGGCCCAGCGAGTCGGTTCATGCGGATGCGCTAGTTTTCGGGTTGCACAATGTGTGAGCGCGTCCTAGTGCCTCGAGACAAGTACCGTTCCTGACCCAAACCTGTGGGCTTGTTTGTGGAGTTGACCAAAGAAAGAGAGGGAAAAAAAAGAAAAGAAAAGAAAGGAAAGGAAAGGAAAGGAAAGGAAAAAGGCGCAGCCGCGGTTGGCTGTGGTCTGGAACCCGAGATACCAACCCCAATTCTTGGGATCTTGGGATCTGGCAACGACTCCGCCGCACATGTGCCTGTTGGTGCCTCCGACGGATATGAAAAAAAAAAAAAACAAAAACAGAGTTGGGTACAGACTCTGTGTTGATCTTCACTGATCTGGGCACGGTGTCGGTGGCATCCAGTCGACCGGGCGTACCTGAATAGGCTGAAAAGCACGTTCGTATTTTGCACTGGACGTCCAAGATGGCCCCAAAGATGGTTCAAGATGGAGCAGCTTCAACATCCATGTTGAGCTCTCTCTCCTTGATCCCCCTCCCCATCCGGAGTTTGCCGGGAGATGCCTGCCTATATGGAGCGTGCAATCCGTCGCACGTGCGTTCGAGCCTCGCTTGGATTGCCAATCCAGATCCATGTGGGAGAGGGACGCCGCCACTGCGTCAGTCAGAGGACAAGCCTCGCAGCGCCAAGCCTTTTCGATTGGTAGACAGGCAAGCAATCACAAGCCATCTGCAGCACGACTCTCCGAGCACGAGTCTATCAACGGCCAAAAAAAAAAAAAAAAAAAAAAAAACTCTTTTCGGGTCATGGGAGCACAGCCCACTCCCACACCTAGATGACGGTAACTACATGTGTCCCTGCGTGCTGGGTATTAAAGGTATGTGTGCAGGAATGAACACACATACATATGTACACTTACAGCACTGGCATACATATGTACCTAGGTAGGTACGTACAAAAGGTGTATATGACATGCCCATCTATGCCTCGACATGCTGTCGAGGTTCCTCCCCTTCTTGATTATTGTGCGCAGTACATGGCCCAGTTAGTGGCCCAGTTAGTGGCCCAGTCAGTGGCCCAGTCAGTGGCCCAGTCAGTGGCTTGCTGATGCTGGTCTGAGTGGATACGAGTGCCACATTCCAAACACATTGAAAGCCTCTTCCTTGATCGCGTCACACCAACTGAGCCGCCGTTCATGGACCTGGCTCTCTTTGCGCGGCCGTGACGCACGCAATGGGCGCAGATAACCTCAATGCCGGAACCACAATCAAAATTTCTCGAGACCGTCACGTCTGATGTTGAAATACTAGTATGGCTTCGCCGATCAAATCAACGCGGTCTCGAGTAGTTTCCGTTTGCTAAAGGAGGACTCTAGCGGCCCGAGACAAGCAGCTTCTCGGCGTAAGGCGCAACAAATAAAGGTCAGATCCTAGCGTGGACTGATCAGTTGGCTGCCTCGGTTCGTTTCAGAACGGCCATTGCAGCGCATAGGGCGTTGGGTCGCGCGGCCGTTATGTGCTCTAAAATCTCGATCCATGAAAGCATGTTGCCTGGGGACAAGAGCCGGTGCGAAAGGCATCTATGGGCCGCCGGGTCGAGGAAGGAAACTTCACTTGATGTCGAACCGCGTTATTTCCAGGCTGAAGGACGACCATTTCGCACGCTTTCAGAAGCCATTTCCAAAGTCTCCCGTCACCTAGTCGGCGACTGCCATCAGTTGGAGGAGAGCGGCACTCAAAGATGCCGCAAGAGGCTGGACTGGGAGAGAAGCCGTTGACAACCATGAGACTGTACCGTGGCACCATCTTATGAAGCGCATGCGCAGCTCCGGCTTCCGTGAGCGCCTTGTGTTAGCCTGGGTCGATCGCCAGCCCCCCACCGTCTCGGTTGCACTTGCATCTAGCACCATCATTAGCTCTGGCGCTGGTTCATTTGTTTCTCAGACTCGGGCTGCGGGCTACTCCAGGGCCAGCAAACCCAACCTGGCAGTGAACCCAGAACTACGTACGTACGTACCACGTAATGTACATGATCGATCGGTCTCTTGTCAGATGAGGTGGGTGGCATACTCGTCAAAATAGGGGTCCATGCTCTTCAACATCCAACCACTTTCGTCACAAACAAGCAGAGATGTTACCGATCCTGGACAAGGACTCTGCAGCCAGCGACAAGAGACAAATGAAGGCTCTCTCCCCTCTCAAGCCAGGATCGGTAACATTGTGTTTGGATGTGCTCTGGCCTTTTCTTCTTCTCTTTCTCCCCCCCCATGTTCTCTTCCCCCATTCCCCTCTTTCTCTTGGCGTTCCCAGTGTACCTTTCTCGTCACCTTCCTTGTTCGCATGCAGGCACCTTGTCAGCAACCTTGATGGAGGAACAGAGATGCAGGATGCACAAAGGCCTGGCTCTTTGTGAGTCCATTGTACGGCTTTGGCATCTTGCTGTAGTTCGCGGATCCTACTGCAAGAGGGGGGCCATGAGTCCATGTTCGTCGCGACTGACGAAAGATCTTTCACCCTTCATGGTGGATCCATGAATGAATGCGTGCGAAACCCTTGTCCCCGTGCGCGCGCACGCACGCTAGGTACCAAGTCAAGGGGTGCTGCTTATAGCAGACCATTCCGGCCTATAGTATAATTGTGTACGTTCGGAGTACGTACGTACACACACAGTCAAGTCAGCGTGTGGATGGGACGGCGCGCGCGCGCGCGCGTCTCTTGTGTGACAATGGCCACATGGGTTTGAAGCGCCTCAGGTTGCACGACATGTCAATTCGGGGACCCATCAATCGACTGAGCAGATCTCGCAAACAGGCCATCAGAGCGAGCGACGCAGGAGGATGCCGCGATGCAGATGCAGATGCCGATGCCGATGCCGATGCCAATGCCGATGCCGATGCCGATGCCGTCGCCGTCGCCGTCAGTTTCGCCCGGTATCTCGAATCCTTTGTTGCTTGAAACAAAGGCAACGGCCTCCTGGGCAGACGAATGGCGGATCCCATTCTTGGAGGGGGTCTCCCTTCCCTCTGCCATGTCACTGACGAACGAACCACTGGGATGCAGACTGGGATGCAGGCCATGACTGGGTTTCAAAGGAAGATCAACCAGAGAACCGTCTTGGAAGACGCTTGATTCCCCTCGAGTCGTGACGAGCCACGGGCAATAACTCAATCTCAATGTTTATCGTACGTGAGTGGACTCGGCAGCCCACCTCAAATGACAGACGGGTCTATCAACCTGGAAGGCATGATGCACGCTGCATGTGCGTACCTGCCCTTTCTAAGTGCGTACCTAGGTAGTAGCTCCGACCGACCGCGCCCCCCCTTGCTTACCACAAAGACTTTGCACGTGCTGCACTCAACTCTATGCGGACGGAGGAAAGGAGGCAAGGAGGACAGGAGGACAGGAGGACAGTAGGCACGTGAGGCCAAGAATTGCACTGTGCGCTCTTCGCGCGAAACTCCTCACCCCATGTCTAAGTTTGCGCTCCTTCCTTCTTTCTATCATCTTCTTTTTAAGGTTTCCTTTGTTGTTGTGGCAGTTTGTTCAGGTGGCATCACCTATTTCAAATCAGATAGACACACACCCTGATTGACTTTGCGGCAAATGGAATCGAGCGCACCATGTGGAATGGAACAGAAAAGAAAAAAAAAACACATCATACGAATATACAACCCCCCTCTCCTCCCCTCCCTTCCCCTTTGCCTTGTCTTCAGGGCCTAGGAAAAAGACTTGTCTTGTTTTGTCCATCGGCCCGTTGGCGAAAGAGGGAGCTGACTCCATATTTCGGGCAGCATGCTCAACGTGAGACCTTTGCCAGTTGGCCAGAATTCCAGGACAAGAAAAAGCCGAGAGTCGGAAGCAAATCAAGTAAGAGCTGGAGGTGGAGGTGGAGGCGTCCCTGATGTGGATGTGGCCAGAAAGTTTCCGAGAGAGCGCCATGCCATCCACTCGATGGGAAGGTCCGCCACCAAGTAACCTTACCTACGCTCTCACACCCTCAAACACTCACACACTCACACACTCACATACTCACACATACTCACACATACTCACAAACCCCGCAGCCATCGTGTTCTGGGGTCAGCTCTGGGCTACGTAGCTCTGAGCTAGCTCTGGGCTGCGTGATCCGTCGGGTTTAGCCTCTAGATGAACCATTGTGAACCCAGCAGCTCGGTATTCTGAGCTAAACTACAATGGACGCGAGGACCCTAGCTTGCCGCGGGGTGCGTCAAATCGAATCAGGAATCCTAGACGAGCTTGCCGTAAAATCATGCCGCTGCGGTATGTTCAAGCGTCTTGCTGACCCGCTGCGTTGGTATCTCGTCGGGGACGAGGCGTCGTGGTGGTGGTGGTGGTGGTGGTGGTGTTGACCCGGCGAGTCTCTCTCACGGCAAAGTTGGATGGATCAGCCATGTGAGGGAGGCTTCCGAGGTTACCTACCTGGTGTGCTCGTGCTTGGGCATCAAGTGTTCAGCCGAATCATGTCCACGTTCAGTACGTACGAGCAATACGTACCTGTCGGGCTGAACGTGTGAGCGTGAGCGCGGGCGTCCTGTGCGGAGCAACCTGAGACAGCTCCAAGACAGAACAACATAGACACCAACAGCTGATAAACAGAGGCGAATAGCAGCGAATAGAGACCGACCGAGACCGACAGATGGGCGGCGATGTGGTATTTGCAGAGGCAGACAGGCAGACGAACAGACAAACAAAAAAAAACAAGCAGAGAGGCAGGCAGGCAGGCAGATACAGGGGACCCGCATGCCTGCCCGACGTGGACGATAGGATTCCCGAGCATTGCTCGTTCATCTGCTGACTTGAGGGTGTCGGGCATTGTTGTTGTTTCCATGTCGCGGCCCATGTCGCGGTGGTGATGGCTGATGGCAGAGAGAGGGCTTGGGCTGGATCCAGCGTTCAGCCCCGGTGAAGAAGCATCGTGAAGGTCAGCTGGAGCCGCCGCCAAGCCAAGGAAATGAGAAGCCACACAACTACTACGTACTCGCCACGCCGCAGGCAGATGACCGGGCAAGCACATTAACGGTTGAGGAAGCCGCCAATCGTGGGGTGGTGGCCGCGGCAGCTTGCCTTGCTCGAATCGGTATAGTAGGTCATCCCATCAATTGCTTCCGGCCCCATTCAATGTTCAAAGGAACGACCCAGGCCAAGACGACGCTTGCAGCCGAGCTGTTGCTGCCGAGCTGTTGCTGCCAGCCGTCAGCTCATTTTGATCAAGGCAAAGGGACAGTCGCAGGATTGCACAAGTCGACTGGGTTGGATGCCGGCGACGACAACAAATATGTGCTGCATTTTCTTCGTCTCCCTGCTCTCTCTGTCTCGTGAGCCGCGGCCGTCGCATCGCATTACATGGCTGGCGCCCAGCAACATGGCAGCAACGAAGGAACGATATGGGCTGTATGGCGGGCGTATCATACCGTACCGTACCGTACCGTACCGTACCGTACAGTAAGTAGCTTACCGTTGACGTACACGTGCATGTTCACGTACACGTACAATACTTGATTCACCCCATGGGCTTACACGGTGTGTTAGGCGCCCGTTGTCGTCGTTGGGTGTGAAGGATGACGAGGGCGACAGCATTGACCGAGCGCAGAAGGGGGACGAAGGCCAGGTTGCCGCTCTCCAAGACTCCAAGAGCTCTCCTTCTCCCTTGGTCTCTCATTCCTTCTCTCGGTCCTCTGTCCCCTCTCCGTCCCCTTGCCTTGCTTACCTTGCGTGCGTTCTGGCGACGACTCCAATCGCAAGGTTTGCTGGCGCTTCCTCTGTAGCAGCCGGCTTGTCCGCCTGGCATGGCCTGCCCTTCCCCCCCCCCCCCTCCTTGTCTGGCGCCACGGGAGACGGAGACGAGGCACTGGGCACCCCCGCGGCTCTAGTGCATCCGCAGTCCAGGATCCAGGCAACCAGGGAGGCGCCAGCCCAAGTTCGTTTAATGATCATGACGGTGACGACGACCACCAACGGCCAGGTTGAAGATGGACAGGCAGCGGCCTCTGCTGCCCGCCGCTGCTGCTGCCTTGTCGGCGGTCCGCGCGGATAGAAAGAGCCGCTCATGGTGGCCTCCGTCGTCGGCCTGGACCCTGGGTGGAGTAGGGGAGATGAAGAAAGAAAAATATTTTTATTATTTTTTTCCCCTTCCCTTATCGTGGGAAATTGACATTAGGCAATTTGCGTTGTGCTGTCTTTTTCATCCGAATCTTTTCGGTATGACATGCCGCCAGGTGGTCTGCTGTCGGCCAATTGCCTGCCGACTCGGCGAGCCAATCGGCGACCAGTCAATCGCTCTCGTTCTTGTTTTTCCCTGTTGCAGAAGGAAAGGGTACGGACGGACGGACGGATGGACGGACGGGCTCCGCACCTTCTCACTGCTGACATCTTCTCGTGCGCAGGTGCGTGCGCGTGTGTGCGCATGCGTGCGTGCGTGTATGCGTGTGTGCATGTGTGTAAGTAAGTGTGTGTGAGTGTGTGTGTGTGTGTGTGTGTGTGTGTGTGTGTATGTGTACACATGTGTGTATGCGTGGGCGTGGGCGTAGAGGTGGGCGTGTACGTGGGTGTGGGCTTGGGTGTGGGCTTGGGTGTGGGCTTGGGCGCGAGGGTGTGCACGAATAGGTGCGTCAATGGGCGGGTGAGCACAGCACACACAGCACAGCACAGCACAGCACAGCACAGCACAGCACAGCACAGCACAGCACAGCACAGCACAGCACAGAAGCACAGCACAGCACAGCACAGCCTTTGAAAGCATGCTGGGCAGAGCCAGCGAACGGACCTCGCATGGCTGTACTGCTGCTGCTGCTGCTCCTCCTCCTCCTCTCACGTTATCCGCACCCCCCGCGAATGCATCATGCACCTGCGTACACCTGCGTACAGTACAGTACAGTAGTACCTTTACACATGTCTCCCGGGACAAGACGGCAATTGGACCGGCCGCCAATGAGGCAGAGGCAGAGAAGTTTCTGAGTGACACAAAATATGTTTAATGCTGGTAAAAAGCTTAATAGCCACCATCCAGCTCGCCGGAAACCACGGCGTGGCGTCTCTCTCTCCCTCTCTCTCCCTCTCCCTCTCCTTTTTTTCCTCACTCTTTTCTTTATTTTCCATTTTATTTTCTGTCATTTTCTTGCCTCGCCCCCCACCTCCCAATCCAGTCTAGCGCTTCGCCCACCCTGGCCCTTTCCAATCCCATCGTCGAGCGAGAAACAACCACGTTGGTCGAGCAGATATTCTTTACGGAGCCATTCCATCTCGTCATCCACGTACAATACATGCATTAGCAAGAACATTTAGGTGCCGAGGGTTTCAGCTCCCGCTCAAATAGGTGGCATGGCGCCGATATCTTTTCTATACAAACATGTACCTCCCTGAGTAATCTACATATCCTTTTAAAAAAAAAAAAAAAAAAAAACAAATCGTCTGTCTTTCTCTCATCCATCCTTCTTCGGAAAGTCTAATATAGCCCTCTAAAAAAAAATTCATCTACTATATTTCGCAACTCTAAGTAGGTTAGTAAACGCACAACATGATGTTTTTCACATCCCACATTGTTTAGGGTTAGACTGCAATCTTTTTTTTTTGGGTATTCATGCCCCGTATCTGCAGCTCATTCTAGTTTCTACGCATCATAGTGTTTGCTATTCTTTATCTGGATACATCATGCATTGCAGCTACCCTACCTAGTAGTTAGATCATTATGCTAATCTATAGGTGCCACTTATTCATGTCCTATTCTTTATTTGCGCATCTCCATTAAAGGAACTTCCCTTTATTAACTAGAAATGCAAGAAAATTTTAAAATTACGTTTTCACATGTATGTAGTGATTACTCACCTAGTCCTTTCAGAAGAAAATTTCTTCAAAAACACTAGTCCTTTATAGATTAGTAGGGCAAGGTTCCTCCCTCTTTATGTTTTTATCCCTACATTATTCTGCCCTTTTCTTTTTCCTCGGCTCTTATACAAGATGCAAGATGTACTAGCTCGCTCTCCCTTACACAGACCTCCTTGACACATACACGAGAATCAAAGGAAGTTTTTTATTTTTTTCAAGAAAGTACTTCCTTTGAAGAAATTTTTTCAAACACATTGCTTCTTTCTCTCCTCATTTAAGCTCCATATTATGCTGGATAATAAAGGGGCTGCTACATATTTTTATACACTAGACTAGACTAGTGGTTGATTTATCCTTTCTTCTATCCTTTCTTCTCTCTCCCCTCTTCGCCCCTTCATAGAATCATAGTGTGCTTGGCGTTAAATGAGACTCTTATGCCAAGATCCCAGTCCTTTTTTTTTCATCATCTCCCACGTCATTTGTGTCCCGAGAGCTTGGGAATGGATCGGACATATAGCAGATGGATCGACAAATTCGTAGATGCCCTCACACCTACCGCCTGCCTGCCTAGGGGTCTACCAGGCAGGTCTCCTAGACTGATTCATGCCCAACAATCTTAGGCCTTTAATATCTCAAAAAGTGCTTCATTCCTATCAACCTACATGCATCTCTAGAACTAGGGGCCGAGACGGCATCAAAAAAGAAACATCCCTTCTTACCAATGCCAAGCATAAGCCGGGTCAGGCGGGTTTGGCGTGCCTCCTTTGAGGCTTCTGAGAGGCATCCGTGAGGGAGAAAAAAAAAGAAAAACGTAAAGCAAAGCAAAGCAAAGCAAAGAAAGAATTCTCCGTCCGCTGCAGACTTGTGAATAAGAGGTCCGGACCCTGTGGCGTGCGTTGTCCACGCCAATGTCAATCTAGAATTAGTCCTTTAGATGGAAGCAGTAGAATCGACGTGACGAGCCGAGCGATACTACCACTGTCCTCACAAGACGCGACGGGCCAACGCAGAAAGGATCAGATGAAGCTGGTGGAAAAAAAGGGGAAACCGCGCAAGGTGGCGCGTGCAAAAGTCTAGAAACTGATGAGGGGGATAACAAAGACCCTGTGCCTTCTATCAAACGCCGATTGTTGTTTTTTTCTTCTTCCTCTTCCCACATCTTGTGCATTTGCGGGTTTTGATTCACTTCATCTACGGAAAAAAAAAGGAAAGAAAAGAGGAGACCTGGGCTCGAGCTTGTCTGCCTGACTCGTCTCTCCAAACCATGGGGCAATGTCTGTTGGGGCCAACTGTTCGAAGTGGAGAAAAAGGCTCTCCTTTCTCATCTACCACCGTCGGTTGCCTAGTGGTGCGCTGTTGGCGTTGGCTGAGAAGATGTGAGTCAGCTCGTGATGAAGTCGACGAGAGCGACTGTTCAGCGATGGCGAAACCCACCTCTTCCGCCGCCGCCGCCGCCGCCTCGTCCGCGTCCCCAACCTCCGTACCGACCGCCGCCGCCGCCGCCGCCGCCGTAGCGAGACATCTCAGCCAGACGGGGGTCAATCTGCTGCTTGGCCTCCTGCAATACATTCACCAGCTCACGGGCCTGCTTTTGGTCTGTTGTGGCCAGCCGGCGTCAGCAAAATGGCACGAGAGCAAGAAAGAAAGAGAGGGGGGGAGGGGAAACTTGAAACAAGACGACGTCGGGTGAAGGAAAGAACGTACTGTCAGTGGTAAAAAAGGTGATCGCCGTCCCCTTGGCACCAGCACGGCCGGTACGGCCGATACGGTGGATGTAATCCTCCGAGTTATTGGGGTAGTCGTAGTTCAGTACATGAGTAATGTTGCGAACATCTTTCATCATCCAAGGTTAGCAGGCGAAAGCCGAGCGACGTGCCAAGGCAACAGTCCAGCGCAACGAAGCGTCAGGAGATGATGGTGAGAGCCACAAAGCTCTGTGCCATCCAACCAGATATTCACTCTCCGGCGAATCAGGGCAGCCCAATTGGGGTGCGACATATGCCATCCACCCATCCTTGTTTTGAAAAGGACTTGTGGATTCGATTACCACATCCTTGGGTCAGGGAGCCTTGGGAGACAACTTGATTTGATTCAAGAGATGCCAACCTCTGCGCCAGTACCACGTCAGCGTGGAGGGTGCCAGGGCAGAAAATCCAGTACAGCAGTGTGACAGCTAGCTATACGGTGACTCCAAGACTCCACGGCTTGGAGAACCAAGAGGACGTGGTTTGCATCAGGCAAATTCGGCACAATTGAGATATGGCCCCTAGACGAAAAAGAGTAAAGTACAGCAAATGCGTTGCTGGAAGTTGCCACGAGGGAAGAAAGGGGGAAGAGAAGGGGGGG
>JMQE01001785.1:0-12017 GCA_000731825.1 Hypocrella siamensis | reverse complement strand
AACCAGCGAGCTCCAAAGTTCTCGGAACCAAAAAAAAAAAAAAAAAAAAACCACAAAGCATCCCCTGTATAGCTCGAAAAATCACAAAAAGAAACCGCCATAAAACCCCAAACAAAGCCAATTCCAAGACCATCCCTTCCCAGCCAACACATCGCGCACAAGTTCAAAATGTCCAGCAGCCTCCCCCCCGACCTCTTCGACACCACAACCATCATCTCGCTCCTGGCGACCGTCGCCATCGTACTCACGGCATACCTCGTCTCCACCGCCGTCCTACCCAGCCGCGTCTCCTCGCCCCTCCGCTTCCTCTTCATATGGCACCTCGCCGACGCGCTGTGCCATTTCCTGCTCGAGGGCAGCTTCCTGTACCATTGCTTCTTCTCGCACGTGGCCGCCGGGGCGCCCGGATCCGACACCTTGTTCCCCACGCCGGTCAACTTTTTGCAAACGACGGGGCGCGTCTACGGGGCCCAGAGCGCAGGCGACAATCCCTTTGCCAAGTTGTGGATGGTGTATGCGAGGGCTGATCGTCGATGGGCCGGCGTAGATCTTGTGCGTGGTGTGGAAAAAAGAATTCGTTACCCTTTTTCTTGTCCGATACGAGCTGGCTATTGAAGCTCGATTGGAAATTTGGGGGTTTTTTTTTCTTTCTTCGTTTCTTTTTTTCTGGTGTAGCAAGGCCATTTTTACTAACTCGTGGGCTGTCTTGGCACGAAACGATAGGGCGTCGTCAGCTTGGAGCTCTTGACCGTCTTCTTTGATGGACCTGTCGCGTGCTACGTCTGCTACTTGATCAGCAAGGGTAGCCACAGGGCGTACTTTTGGATGATTGTCCTCGCGACCGCCGAGCTTTATGGAGGTAAATGTCTGCCCTGCCTTGGGACACCCCCGTGCATATTTTATCCAATTGCTGCTGGTCTTGAAGTCGTATCTGTTTGCTCACTTTGTCCTTGCCCGGTTTGTAGGCTTCATGACTTTTTGCCCCGAGTGGCTGACGGGTAATCTGAATCTTGATAGTAGCAACTTCATGTACATGTGGGTGTACTTGGTCTTTTTTAATTGCCTTTGGGTCGCCATCCCACTGTACGCAATGTGGTACTCGTACAGCCAAATCAACGTCGCCTTTTCCACACAAGCCACGAAAAAGAATCGCTGAGCGGTGCAGTGCAGCCTTGGCTATTAGGAATGGAGCATCGGCAATGTTCACGCTGTATTAACCGCTTGCGCAAAGGTCCAGATGCCTTCATATGTGGTGGGGGCGACTCGACACCCATTCCAAAATCCGCCAGAGGCGTTGAGACAGAATGACGACAGCTCAAACTTACAGAACGGCCGTCAGGGACACATGAGCACGTCTACGTCACATCACAAACTGCGTCAAACAAACAAAAGGCCATCAAAAGGTCAAAAATGCCATTTGGGATTCATCTAGGGGTATAATGATGAAGTGTAATTCCTCAAGCCCTGCAATTCATTCCGTCTGCACATGAATTCCACCAAAAAAAAGAGCCCATCAAATCTCGCTCAAATTTGCTCCTTGTGGGCTTCGGCCTTGGCATCGTGCTTGGTCTCGCTGAACTTGTCACTGGCGGCGTCTTTGGCAGCAGAGGCACTGTCGAAAGACTGTTAGTTGTCTTGACCTTTGATACTCGAATGGGAATGTGTCACACGTACCGTGTGCCGAGCGAGGCGTCAGAGTCCTTGGCAACCTCCTTGTTAGCCTCCTTGGAGACACCACTGGTGGCCTGCTGGGCAGTCTCGGCGACGTAGTTAACACCTTGCTTGATGGATTCCATTGTGGCGAAGTTGAAAAATGGGTTTCAGGAAAAAAAAGATAATTTATCAAAGTGCGAGAGTGATTTATTTGGTACCGATGTTCAAAAAGTCTTGCTTTCAACAAATAGGATGTGGGAAACGCAAAGGGGGGAAAGCACATGAGAAGACGCGGTTTATATACATGTTTACTTGGGAACTCGAGCGACCCTGATGACGAGCACGGTACGAGGTCCATTAGCCGAGTTCAAAGGTGGTGCTTGCCCAAAGTCGCACATGGCCGGGAACTTCACATGATCAGAATTGTCCGGTTTTGTTGCGTCATGGACGCCAACCTTCCAAGATTTTCCCAGACCGATGTACCTTTTGGCAAGAATGCAACTGATGTCGGGGTGGAAGCTCCGGACACAGCGTTGGTTGGCTGGGGTCGAGAACGGGAAGGCTTAAACAATCTGCCAGCTGGCTGCAGGTGGATACGCGAAGCATCAAGTCCCCATTGTAGGAGAGGGGCGAATAAGAAGCAAGCGAGGAGTGCGAAATTGGTCGAAAATCTTGCTCTCAAATCGTCGATGTGGCCAAAGTCCAAGTCCAGGCCTTTGGATCCCAACGGGCCCTTGGTGACGTCACTCTTGTGTAACAAGACGCGCGTTCTCGACGAACTTGTTCCACCTCCAAAAAAAGAGCTGATTCTCTTTTTTCCGACCACTAAATGGAATGTTGACGCTCAGAGAGCAGCGTCATGAAGCATGGGCCGAGGTTGTCACTGTGCTATTCTCGGGATTGGGCAAGATTAGCGTCTTGGTCCGTCAATAAATCGTATTGACTGATATAATGTACCTAGTAGGTAGTAGGTATTTCAGATGCTGGCCTAAGTACCCTAGTAGCTAGTACGTTAGCACAATACCTTTGGTGGAGGCGGGACAGGCGGCACCCCAAGTGAGGGGTGTTCCCAATCGAGAAAGCTGGGCTCAATAACGCGCAGGTGGCGGGGTAAAAAATCCAGGCAGCTGCGAGGGCGTTCAGAAACAGCTGCAGCTTTGGGCTTACGCTTTTTTTTTTTCCGATTCTCATCGAGATCTTACCACTTTAGCGGACATTTGGCTCCGGAGACCCGGGGATTCCTCAGGTTGATGACCGCGCCAGGCCTGCATCCTACATGCAAGGACCATTTGATGTTGGACAAGCAAACGTGTTGTGTGCTCCGTATGTGCTGTTATGTATCCCGAAAAGTGTGGTTGGTGTAATACTGTTCCTCCGGGAGGCTAGATCAACCGCCCATTTTTTGGGAATAGGAAACCCGTTCATCGTAAACGCGTTTTCGGCGAAGATGGGGACAACCTAGCTTACTTCAAGTAAAAGTCCCGAAAAAAGAAAGAAAGAAGAAAAGCAAACAAACAAGGGGCGAGAGAGTCATCTACAAATCGAAGCCATTTTCCTTGAATGACGCAACCTTCAAAAAGATTCTTTCTCCACCAAACGTCCAACGTTCCGCGCGCCGCGGCGAGAGCGGGACTTTGGTTGGCAAAGCCATCAGCGTTTGACTTTCAGTAATGCTTGATTACACAGAGTTTTAATCCACAACATAAGTTTGCGTATGTTTATGCCATGTGCTCTCCGGTTTCGGTGATCTGGGCTTTACGGGACAGATGCTTGAGAAAACGTCATCTGCAGTGCTCAAACCCACCAGAGCAAGAAAGACAGTCTCGAAAAGTTGGCCGTGTTTGTCCAGAGATCAGCAGTGCCGTTCATCAATCACTTTAATGCTCGCACGCTATGCTGTTTTTCCAACAGCCGAAACATCTCTCTCGCGCCACCAAAAGTCACTCCAAACCTCAAACCTACTGCGTAATGTCAAAGGGGGACGAGCCACCGTTCATGCCGACAAGGTCACCGGACGTGTCGTAAGCATAACCTTGGACGACCTTGCAGCTGAAGCTTGAAATCATGAGAGCGCCCTGTTTGTAACCTTTTTGCGTCAGCATCTCCATAGAGCTACGCCGCAAAGGTATTCACCCGCCAAGTGAGCATCAGCGGATGGTGATGAAGAGAAATCTACAAAGGCGCGACTTGACAAGCCGAATACGAACCTGAACGGACAGTATGAAGTGCTATAAAGAAGAACTCCAAAGGGATAGAAAAGATAGGCAAGCAGGCAGCACAGCCTACGAAAGGAGACTTCTCACAGGGTCGCACAATCTCCCCCTGCCCAGAGGAAAAAGATCGCAAGAACGATATCTCGCCTGAAAGCCTCAAGTAACAGTCTTTGGGGCCTTTCTTCGTGCTACATTCGAGCCATGCTCGATTCATGAATTGCCACCCTAGTTGACACGGCTGCTCAGATGTCGGTGGGCGCATCATCATTTTGTTGTCCCGCGGAGCACGAGCGAACAAGTACAGCATCGCTTGGATCACGCGCCAGATGTCAGATTGCATCACCGGTCATGTGACAGCCTGTGATCTGGTTGCAATGGCCAAGAGAAAGGAACAGGAAATTGAAACGACTGAACACGAAGTAGACTTGTCGGGAGTGCGATTTTGACGGCAACAGTATTGGTTCCTGGTGCCTGATGACTGATCCAACTCGATGTCGCCTCGCCTCGCCTTGCCTTGATGCCGCAGAGCCTCACCTCTGCTTGACAACTCGGCTGACCCTCGCGTATACGTACTACAGAGTGTATTCGAGTCGCGCCGTCTCATTCCAAATACAATGCTTGCATTGCAATGGCATGTCAGCAATGATTGCATTGCCCCTTTCGCTATGCTTTCCTACCTGTCATAGAATAGCGTCGTGTTCGTCGTCGAGTGTCAAGCGTCAGAACAGAAAGCAATTTGCGAACGTCTGATCGCTCGTCACATCGGGCATGTCTGCCAGAGCTCAACAACTCGAAAGTTTGCCGCTTACAGAGAGCAAGTTGACTGACATACTTGGGAATGATTCCTCTTATGGCTAGGATGGTCAAATATGGTTAGAAAATGGTAATGTCAAAGTTACCCTATGCCTTCATGTTCAATTTGATACTACCGTTGCGTTTCGTGAAGAAACCGTGCCATTATTTTTGAACGCCATTGTGTGCCTCCGCTCGCTCCATTGGATTGCTCCATGCTGGGTATTTAATAACCACCTCTCCCATCGCATATTTCCCGGCTTACGACCCATTCATTTAATCCTGATCCTCAGCCAACCTTCATCTTCTCTGCCTTGCGCAGCTGCCACTTCTCCCACCCGGCCTGACACATATCCTCCGTCACCATCAAGTCTCTCACTCGGAAAACCCTCACGACGGACAGATCCAGTCCCCAGGCCAGCCAGCCAGTTTGTCTCAGGACATGAATCACCGCAAACCACGCCAGCGCCGTCACCACACCCGCCACGCTCCCAACCATGACCTGCTTCACCGTATGATAGTTCAAGTACGTTCTGCTCCATGCTGTCGCGACAGCCACCATGGCGGCAGCCGCACTGATCGCTGTCCTCTCCAACAAAGACCACGGCCTGTGGCCAAACCGGATTTGCGCTTGACCCTCCTGTCCCCGCGAGCTTGAGTTGACATTCCTGCCAGGGAAGGAAGCTGGTGGTTTATGACGAACTAGGAGAAACAGTGCGAGAGATACGCTCCAGAATGCCACAAACTGCGCATGCGAGCTGGGCATTCCGTAACCCTTGCCATGGATCTTGCGCGGTCGTTCTTCCTTGATGAGCCGTTTCAGGAGGAAATTCAGGGCTTCGCAGCCCATCTGGCCCAAGAACATGAATATGACTTCGACTTCGCGCGTCGACAGGATGAGCGTGACATAGACGACGCATAGAGCTTGAGGGAGGAGGGCGAGGTACGCGCATAGGAGGGAGACGGGATCGTGGGGGTCCTGTTTTTCGTGTCTCAGTGAGTTTTTGACATTGGGAACAAGGGCAGGCCGACGGGAATGGGGATCAGACTGACATAATACACGTGGGTGAGAGACAGGGAGGCCAGGGGTGAGTCGTCGCCGTTTGCCATGGCGGCGACCTTTTTTTTCTCTCTCTATGTTTCTTGGCAACCCTTGAGGTGGATGACTGGCTTGGATGCTGGACTATGATGTCAGATTCTTGGTGTGAAAATGGCAGAATTCTTCACCGCCTGCCCCGATGGGCGGCGACCAGGGAGAATTTGCCCAAACTGCATTCACCCAGGCACTTTACGTACCTGCAAGATCTCGACACTTTTTTTTTTTTTGCGTTTGGAAAGGCGTTGGAGGAGTGCATTGCGTCATTCCACATTCTAGCCCTAGCGGTCTAGTAGTCGTTTGTGCGCGAGGCAAAAACAGTCTGCAGTGGAACCTCTCCCGAACAGTCATACCGTGTCTTACCGTGCGCATTGGTCAGTCATCCCCGAACTTAGATATCCCAAGCATCCGTCTTAGCATCTTTGTCGTCGCTGGTCGCCCGTTTCGACGCACTCTGACAAAATTCCCCAAGAGACTCGGTGTCGACATACGTGATGCCTTGCTAACTTCTAAACGACCGCTTAGAGATCCACACTTATTCATTAAATCACCAGACACAGAGTCGAAAAAGGGCAAAACGATGACACTCGAGACTGATGCTCGGCACTCATCTCATCATGGAAAGCGCGGGCGATGACACGGATATCCGCATCGCCGAACTCGAGACGCTTGAGGCCATCTACCCCGAGATACGTTTCTCTGATGACACGGCAACGCCTCTGTCAAGATTTACCTTTGAGCTGGACCTTCCTGTCCACCCGCCGAAGCCCGTTCCTGTTTTCTTTCCGGCGGCAGCGGAACTCTCGGCCACTTCCGGTGCCGTGGCCAACGGCGCACAACCAGAACTGGCCGACTCATTTCTCGTGACCCATCTGCCACCGTTGTCCTTGAGAATGACGCTTCCAGACGGATATCCGCTGGAAAAGCCGCCTCATGTCACTCTCTCTATGGCGCCCCAGTGGCTTGCGACTGGGACGCTGCGAGCCCTGGCAGATGATGGTCCGCGATTGTGGGAAGAGACTGGAAAAGACATGGTTGCTTTCACGTACATCGATCACTTGCAGCAGGAGGCTGACAAGGTTTTCGGGAGCATGGGCCCTTTGGGATTTTTGGAGATCAGCGCCGAGCACGAGTTGGCGGTGTTGGACTTTGACATTAAAGCGAAAAAGGCCGCCTTTGCGAATGAGACGTTTGATTGCGGTATATGTCTAGGTGAGCAATAAGAGTCCTTGACGCTCGCGAAGCTCGTCTCACTCACACGTGCCAAGGTCCTCGAAAGGGCTTAAACTGCCACCAAATGATCGACTGCGGCCACGTCTTCTGCCTTGATTGCCTTCAGGATTTTTACACTTCTGCCATCAAGGAAGGAAATCTCTCGACAATTCGTTGCCTTGCACCCAACTGCGCCAAACAGAGGATGTCCAAGAACCGCAGATTGAAGACTGCCGTCAGTCCCAGCGAGCTTCTTCAAGTTGGTCTCCCCGAGGACATGGTTAGGCGCTACGTGAC
Organism: Hypocrella siamensis; assembly: GCA_000731825.1. Lineage (NCBI taxonomy): Eukaryota > Fungi > Ascomycota > Sordariomycetes > Hypocreales > Clavicipitaceae > Hypocrella > Hypocrella siamensis. Next base: position 4,754 of record JMQE01001785.1, on the reverse strand, counting down.
GTTGAGATACAAGATGGAACTGGAGGCAGACAAGGACACCGTATACTGTCCTCGACAATGGTGCAACGGGGCGGCCCGGTCCAATAAACACAAGAAGCCCGAGGGCCTGGAAATGACAGATGCCTCGGGAGACGACGAGGAGGACACGCAAACAACAGCTGACCTGGACCAAGTCAACCAGGACGGGGTCCCGGGCGAAGCAGCAGCAGCAGCAGCAGGATCGCGCAGCGGGGCGCAGAAGCAAAAGTTTGACCCAGCTGACTTGCTCCGTGTGTGCGAAGACTGCGGATTTGCCTTTTGCAGCCGCTGCCTACAGACTTGGCATGGGGAGTTTGTCCGCTGCACGGCAAAAAGGAACAAGGACGAGCTCACGGAGGAAGAACAGGCGTCGATGGAGTATTTGCAGCTGCACACGAGCCCGTGTCCTACGTGCAATGCGCCTGCCCAAAAGACACACGGCTGCAACCACATGATTTGCTCGCGGTGCGACACGCATTTCTGCTACTTGTGTTCATCGTGGTTGGACCCGGCGAATCCGTACAAGCACTACAATCAACAGGGCCACGGGAAATTGACATCGTGTTACATGCGGCTCTGGGAACTGGAGGGCGGCGACGGCGACGACGTTGGACTCGGCTTCGTGGGAGGTCGTGGTCCTCCGGGAAACGCTGTCGCGGTCGGACACGAATACGAAATTGAAGACGAAATTGAAGACATCGCGTTTTAATTCGACGAAGATGCCATTCACGGGATGGAAGAGGATGAGGAATCCGACGACGATGAGGGCGACGTCGACCAAGTTGCCGGTCATGCAGTCCACGGCAACGGCAACGGCGACGCTGTTGTCGTGGCCCGCGAAGCGCCTCTCGTCCTCCGTCTGGTGGACAACCAGGCCCGGCAAGGGGCACGGGCAGAAGTTGGCGGACGACGCGGCGGACGAGGAGGTCTGGGGATTCGTCAAGGAGATGGCCGGGGCAGAAGACGGCTGAGAAACGCGCCCGTGGAGAATCGTGCTCGCCAACGGCGGCAGCAGGAGCAGCAGCAGCAGGAGCAGCAGGAGCAGCGGCAGCAGCAGCAGCAGCAGCAGCATCAACAGCAGAGGCGGCGAGGGGCGAGAGCAAGAGGCGGCGGGTGAGCAGGCGAAGGACAAAGAGGACGCGGAGCGGGAGCTCAAGGTCGGGGTGGACGAGGACAAGGACAAGGACAAGGACAAGAAGAACAGGAGGGCGCGAACGGGCGTGGAGAAGGAGGCGCGTTGGACGCGGGGCAAGAAGCCTGGGTACGGCGGTTTGTGCAAATGGCGCTGATAGACGCCGAAGACCAAGTCGATGGAGGAGACTCGGACTCTTGATGAACGGAGATTTGGGGAAGTCGGCAAATGAGACGACCGCTTTCGAACTGGCACTAGCAAGACACGGCAGGGGTCCGGAGGGGAAGGGGAAATTTTGTCGGAAATCTCTGGTGTGTCCACGGAGAAGTCGAAATCACGGTTTTCTGTCGGTTTTCTGTCGGTTTGCTGTCCGTCATCCTCGTCGGACATGGTTACCAGAAAAGACGTGAAAATGTACATACGTACATACATGCGCACACACACACACACATACATACATACATACATACATACATACATACATACATACACACATACATACACACATACATACACACATACATACACACATACATACACATATGCTGCTAGTAGCACTATGTAGTCGGTCCACGCGGGGGGGAGCCAAATGGAGCGCTTCCTTGGTTCAGTCTGGCGGACCGACTGGAAACTTGCATTTTCACGGCATTGGGGCAAAGGGCGTGGTTGTGGGTGCGGTCGAGGGGCGCGTCGGGAGGAGCTGGGGCCTGCTGCTGGCTCTTTGCATATGATTTGTGAGGGGGGGTTTCTTTTTTCCCTCATCATGTGGGATTGGAAGGCCGAAGAAGAGCGAATATTGGATTCTGGGATATTCTGGTATTTTGGTATCTTTGGTCTTTTTAACATTTTTTGTCTGACGCAGGCCAATTGCATCACGATTGTGCGTTTCAAGATTCTGTCGGTTCCCATTATTGTTTGTTGGATGTAGGGAGCAGGTTATTCGTTTGAATAGAAAGCAGGGACAGACAGACAGACGCATGTAGGTACTTTTTTTTTGTTTGTTCTTCCCCCTTTGCTTCAATATCTGACCTGCCTGCAGGAGTATCATGACAGTCACACCATGTTTGCAATCGATTAATCAAAAAAAAGGAGTAATTTTATTTCCATGGGATAATGAGACGATAGCAAAGAGCCCAAACATGCCGGCACATACATGGGGTTTTTTTTTTTTTTCCTTTTTTTTTTTTTTTTTTTTAAATAAAGAAAGTCATCCGTTACTGCGTAGGCTAGAAGAGCCCTCTTAGTAAAAAGAGATGATGACTCCTTTATTTTTAGGGGAAGAAGGAAAAAAAAAGAAAGAGAAACATTATGAGATCTTTTTTCCTGCTATATCACGTTTTCCCTCGCACCACACCCTATTTATCACGCCACGCTAAACACATGAGGGGGGGGGGGGGGGGGTGTGGCCTATTTCTCTTTTACTCGAAAGGGGGGTGTAGGTTGAATGAGTTTTTTTATTTTTATTATTATTTTTTCCTAAAAAAAAACCACCTAAGTGAATAGGAAATGAGCCAAAAAGGTTCAGAATAGAAAAAGCGCGCAAATGGATCGACGACGCGGCAAGTGATAGCTGTATTTGGACTAATTCTGCCTCCTTTTTTTTTTCCCCTTGTGGGCATATCCTCTCCCCCCCGCGGGGTCCGAACAAGGCCGTGATTTGGTTGAAACGTGTAGCCGAGAAAAAAAAAAAAGGGTTCAGGGAGAGAGGGGGGGAGGAGGTAGCAATTGCAGAGGAATACTGCGAGAGAGGGGGAAAGCGGGAAAAAAAAGGGAAAGAAGAAAAAAACTTGGTTATTCCTTGCTTATAGCAGATGGTCTCGGGACGTCATTATGCAGTGCTGGTTATAGGAAGCGGGTTTTTCATTTATTTTTTTTAAGGGGGGGGGGGGGGGGCTAGAGGAGAAGTGAGGGAGTTTGGCTACAGATTGGTTTTTGTCGGCTTGCTGCGAATCATTTGCTTATTTTCTTCCTTTTTTCATAGGCTTACACTTTATAGCAAGGCTAGGACGAGGGAGAACGAGAAATAGGTAGGATATTTTGATTTATCGGAAGCACTGGACGGGAAAATGTACGCGAATTTAAAAAAAAAAAAAAAAGAAGACAAACAAGATCAAAGCAGCTTGGTATACATAGTATAATATTCCGTCATTATTTTCCGCCCTCTTTTTTTTATTTTATTTTTAGGATCAAGACATAGGAAAGAAGGGCAACCAACAAAAAAAAAGAAAAGAAATCGTCGCCTGAACCCGGACCGGACCGGAGCATGTGCCCGTTGCTGCCTGCCCCCCCTCCCCCATCTATCTGTACATGTAGCTAAACGAAAGGGACTTTAGCACCGGTCAGCTCTCACTCTCACTCTCACGCACACACACGCTCACTTCTCTTTCTCTTAAGGCAGGGATGATGCCCATTATTCGTTTCTCCTCCTTCCCCCCCGTCGTCGCCTTTCGCCACCCCTCTTTTTTTTTTTCCCGCTTGTCCCCCAAAGATGTAAGATGTGCCTCTTTTTTTTTCTTGTGCCCTTCCGGGTTTGTAACGTACAGTAGGGGTACGTACATGGTAGCAAAAGGCAGTAGCAGCACTTTTGCCATGTAGGGGCGACGCGAAAACGGGGTTACTACACATACCATACCACGCGGGACCTGAACTAGTGCGCGTCTTGTCTACCTTATTTGCTTATCTGCTATGGCCCAAATTAAACAATGTCCAAAAAAAAGACACTTTCTCTCACATATGTACACCCACTGCATGCATACACGGAGTATGTACTTTGTACGGAGATATGTACGTACATAGGTAGGTATGTACGTATGTGTGTACTCCCCGTATTGTACATTTACAACGTGAAGAAAAGGAGGGGGGAAGGGTGCGTGCGCAAACAACAGGCATTTCAAATCACACGTACCTACCGATGGGCAACCCAACCACAAACGGTTGTTGTGCATGGTGCAGGAGGAGGAGAAAAGTTGTAAAGGGCAAGGGAGGAAAAAAAAAAAAAAAAAAAAAAAAAAAGAAGAGGGCGCGCGCGCCGGACTGCATGCTCCGTTTTTTTTACTCTGCGGCTGTAGTTACACACGTAGCAAACAAACGAAAAAAAGACCCGGCAATAAAGGGACTAGAATAAGGTGAAAAGAGAAGTATACATGAATAGATTGAAGGAAAATCCATGACGCAAGTACAATACGTGTAAGAAAAAAGAAGAATAAAAAATAAAGCCGCCACCAGCCTGATGACTTGTCTGCCTCGTTTCTTCCTTTTTTTATTTTATTTTATTTTATTTTATTTTATTTTATTTTACACATCAAGCCACCGCGAGTGAATTCGGCCCTTTCGACACGATTAGGCGAGCAGAGCAGGACAAAGTACAAGATGCTGCTCAGCCTGGTTCTTTGTCGTTTTTTTTTCTTGTTCTGCCTGTACGACAGGAGAGACTAGGGGGGGTAGGGGCCGGGATTTAGGTATGATGAAGAGGTGTATTTGTAGTAATTGCCGGAGAAGGGGGGGCGTGTGAGTGAGGGAGTGTTTCTTTTTCGCAGCAGGCGGCAGAATACTTTGGCGATACACACGACTTTTAACACGTGTTTGGTAAAGGCCCCCCCCCCCC
>JMQE01001784.1:0-12098 GCA_000731825.1 Hypocrella siamensis | reverse complement strand
GGGGGGGGGGGGGGGGGGGGGAGAAGGACAACGGCCCCCCTTCCCGGCAGAGGAACACAGTGCTACGCTGCGCCATCCTGTGAAATCTGTCCCAACTTTTTCTTTTCCCCCCTTTAAAATAGCATTCAGGTGCAGCAGCAGCAGTGTTCGTGATGGTCGCCTGGTTCAATGCCATCGCCTTGGAAAAGAATGGTGAGCCGTGACTGTTTCATTCTGCTGCAAAGGGACGTCTATGCATGAAATGTTCATGGCGAAAACATCGCCCCCTAACCCCCCCTTCTCTCGTTGTGCGCGGCCCGCTGCCGACGAGGGAGCAGAACGAACCATGTCGTGCCATTTTGGCATGACATGCCTCATCCATCTCAGGAGGCTGAGTCAGGACAAAGCTGGGAGACCAATCCGGACGAGTTACGCGGTGCCTCCACCCCCCAACTTGCACGGCTCACATTCCTTCATTACTTTTTTTCCCATTTGATCCGAAAGCAACGTCATGTTGAAAATAATGATCAGATCTGAAATTCAGAGACACTCGCGTATCTGTGTCGAGTCCACCTATCACGTCGATCACGGAGTACAGATGTATCACTTTTGCCGTCCACAGTTAGGTCCAGCTTGCAAACTCCCGGGGTTTCTTCATGCCCATTTCCCCAATGCAAGATCTATGACATCTGACTTGGACCCGGACACGCGTCAAAGTGAGCAAGCAACTTGACATTGGTGTCCCCGATTCAAGCTGGTCGCATCCACTACATGCGAACCTTGTAGTCGGAATCGGGCAGATACGTGTGTCGGTCGGCGCCATTCTTTGTCAGCACCAGCAAGCGAATCAGTCCGCCCGAGCTGCCATCCCACCTGATGGCCTCTCTCAAGGCACCTTTCACAAACTCGACTGCCTCGGCTTCCTCCATGTCTTCTTTCCAGTGTGCGTCGCAGTAGCCGTAGATGTATGTGGAACCAGAACCGCCAATCGCATAGGGCGCGTTGTGCAACGAGCCGCCCAGCGGAATCGAAAAGACTTGGCCGCCGTATTGCTCATCCCAGCCTGCAATGATCAAGCCCGCCCTGCCCGAAAAGAAAAGAAAAGAAAACAGTCAGTGTCACGGTTCGCATGAGCTCTCCGGTTGAAAGAGGGCATCGACGGCCAACTCACGACAGCATGTCCTTGTTGTCGTAGCAAAGTGTCTGGAAGATGGACGCCGCCGTCTGTGTGGACTGTTTCTTGCCAGTGAGGATGCTATACAGGTTGAGCTGGTACTGGACGATATCCGTAATGGCTTGGGTGTCTGCAGCCGAGCCAGATCGACAACACCAGACGGTATCATGTACTTGGGTCAGCTTGTCGGTAACTCTATTCGCAATGTAGGCTCCCGTTGTGGTTCGTGAATCCGCGCCTACGAGATTGTCGTCAGTCTTCAGCGCTGGTAATCAAAGATACCCTCGCGACAAAAGGCGTTGAAAAGATGGTGTGCTGGTGTTCAGCAGCATGGGAGTCAGCTGCGGACAGGGAGCTTCCTCTTACCTAGGATGACGCCGTCTTTGAAGGTAACCGCCATGCTGTAATACTTGTCAGATCGTGCCGAGACGGGCGAAAGGAGCTTGCAGAGTCGTACATGGATGTTCCCAAGCTAAGCAACGGTTAGTAAGAGGGCGATATGAGCCGGAAGCGAAGCCAAACCACAAGTTTTTTGCTTACTTTACTTCGCCCTTCTTGAGGCGATCCATGTCGACGTGGATGCCATCTTGACGAGAGAAGTCAGTATCGTCATCATCAGCCAGATGAAGATTCGGCTGCCCGACGACAATGCCCACCTTCGCTCAAGACACCTCGTTGACCAAACTCCATCTCATCGGCGTGCAGTGATAGCTGTGTTTTCAATTGTCTCTTGCTGTGCGAATGGAGGCAACCGGTGCCTCGTGGTGTTGTTCGGATGGTCGGTTGGCAATGCTCGAGCTTCGGCGTAGCTCAGGCAGCTCTCTGTACGCGCAGCCGCGCCGATGGCTGATGCGGAGCAACACGTGACTATGCACATGATGGACAGCGATCGCTCGGGCAGCATCACCTAAAAATTTCAGCCTCGTTTGAACAGTGGAAAGTTGATGTCAGACAATATGAGCTTGAACAGGAGACAAGAAACGAATGTAGTGAATTTAGATGTTCACACGAAAAGGTATTTAGTTAGATTCTAGTGAGCTCGTTTTGTCGGCCGAAAATCAGAGAGCTGCTCCGACGCACCTGCCTCTCTACAATGCGCACGGAGAACATATGTCTCGTTGAAGGGAGGGTACTAGTTACGAGGTGAAAAGTGTGATGTATGTATGAAATGCAATCAAGGGCCTTAACTCCAGATAATGCCACAAATCGCTATGAAAATTCTTGCCCCAAAATACGAGCCGGAGTTGGCTGCCCAGAGGACGAAGCCCGCATGATAATCACCAGACACTCCCTTCCCCTCTTCTTAACATGATGCATCCTCCTCCTTCTTTTTAATGCCTGCTCTTGTCGTCCTTGTCATTCTTGCCCTTTTCGCCCTTTTCACCCTTGTCGTCGCCGCAACCGCAATCGTAAAAGTCTCCAATCTTGGTGCAATCAAACTGGGGCTTTTTCAGCCTTTTGTTGACCCGATTGTGCGAAGCGCACAGCCATCCGGCCGCCGCATTGCGACTACTCGTCTGCGGGGGGAAATCGTCCAGCATTTCGCGAAAGTGGCGCGCGCAATCGCCACATGGGTATAAACGTCCGAAAAGATGGAAGAATAACTCCAGAGTTTTGCGCTCGTCATCGGTCGGTTTGTCGGGGAAGCGGGAGACCATGGTATGGAGAAACTTCCACGTGGCGCGACCAAGTTCGGCTCTAGTGCAAGGGAGGCAGGATAAGGTCAGCAATCTAAGGGGGTGGGGAACCATGCGCGCCGTTGCAGCTCTTGGCGAAGGGAAGAAGAAAAAAAGAAAAAGAGAAAAACAAAGAAGGATGCGGGAACTGCATACTTGAGAGTTGCGTTTTCCAGCTTGGGTGCTATCGAATCGCCTTGGGACAGTGACGGAATGGCGGCGAGATCGGGCTCGAACTTGCCGGATGCAGATTTCGGTGGCGCGACCAGCGGCTCGTCGTGGGAAAGGGGCACTTGTACCGTTCTCAACGAGGCGGCGAAGCGAGGCGAGGGCATGGGAGTTCTTGAGAAGAAGCACACCAAGCTGAAGAAGACGATGGCGACCAGAAGCACCGTCAAGGTGAGATGTTGTCGGCGCGCCATGGCTGGGCGGGGCAGTGTGTTCTCTCTGTTCTGATACTCACCTGCTCGTCTCTCTTCGTCTTGGAAAGATTTTGCTGCGAAGAAGTTTTGCGAAAGAAAAGAAATTGGATAATGCCAATAGGCTCGGCCGCGGCCTTGATCAATGGCAAGTGGCGCGGGTGAGAAGCGAGTCAGTGGCATGCAGCCCGGTCAGGGGGGGCCAGGGCTCAGGGACAGGAGGCTTTGAAACGTCTGGGGCCGGCGACTAGTGAGTGACTAGTGAGTGAGTGGTGGTCCGCACGTAGCGCTGCGCTGCATTGCACTGCATTCAACTCCCAAGGCGGTGGTGACTGTTTACAACAACCTACCAACCAACCAACAGAAATGCAGCCACCAGATCTCAGGCCTACTCGCCGCAATGACGGTGTAAAGCAGCTCAAAAATTCCTGCTCCTCTAATCCATGCTGCGTCAACCAAGCCCCTGGAGAATTGAGATTCTGGTACATCACGTGGGCTATCTGGCACGTCAGCACATAGAACAACGTGGGAATCCTCAGGCATCAGGAGCCTCAACACCACGCGCCTCCGGGCCAGACAAGTTGGAACTCATTATGGTTTTGGAACAGAACTGCAAGAGTCGCAGCCATGACGAAATTGACGTCATCTCTTTCGCCAAGTCGTCGTCTCCGGCACCGTTCATCAGAATGGCCTCGGCATCTTCCGCTCTATTCCAGAATGACCATTTAGCTTCGCCGGGCCAGGCAGTGTTTGAAGTCAACTCTGGGCCGCGACGGCCGCGACGTGCGATGTGGATCGACACAGCAGTACCAGGAATGATTTGAGACGGACGCGAAAGCTTTCAGGTCGCAGTCTGTAGGATGGTCGGCAAAAGTGTGAGGTCCCGACAGAGACATCTGCGCATTGCGGTCAACCGGTTTGACCCTACCGCCACTTGCACGAATTTCATGGCGGCGAATCAGAGCAGCAATAGCTTTCGAAGTCGCCGTCATACAAACAGGGCCTTCTGATAGACCTTGTCTCTCTGTCCGGCTTGAGTTCCGGCGGGTTGTCATTGTCCTCTTGGCAGCGGACGATGTTCATGAGAAGGCGAGCAACTAAAGGGCCTCTGCGGAGCATGACAGCGACCGAGGCTTTGGACGAACATGGCGACGCAACCCTGAATCACTCAATCGAACTGAAGATTGTCGTGGGTGCCAGTCTTGCAGCATCAAAATGCCTTGAGTCGAGTTCAGCAATCCGTCCCTACTGGCGACGATGCCAACCTTGTTGCCACCATAGCGGCTCCATGAAGTGGCACCGCAAGACGGCGGATCCCTTGCATTCGCAGTTTGAGGCATCTCCAACCGGGCGACAAAAGGGCATGCAAGCTCAGCCCATCACGAAAGGCCGGATCTTTGCTTTGGGCCTGGACCAAAGTCCCAGGTTTGCGGAGGCCCCTGACGTAAGCTCGCAGATATGAGTTTTCACAATTTCAAGTTCCATGTAGATCATCGCTCACGGCATTGAACCAATCCTTGATGTTCTCGATGCCAGGTATAGCTGAAGGGTCAGTATGATGCTGGAAAAGTAATGATGAGATCCTTGACACCAGGATAACCGCGCATGCACTCTAGCAAGGAGACGCGACGATTGGAAAGTTGCGGCTGTCAGACCGCTTCTGGGCAACTCTCATCTTATTTTAGACCTTTCTGCAACATCTGGCCATTGACTGCTCCAAGCTTCAAGTTGACGCGAAAAATCGTGTCAATGAGCGAGCTCAACTGGCGGCTCGCATCATCCTGGACAAGAGCGAAAGCAAACCGGGCACGGCAACGAACACTGCTGCAGACGATGTGTGTCTTTCGGGTGAGCGGGCACCAAGTCGACTCGGCATCAAAAAGTTGAACTCGGACCCCAAAGAAGAGTATTGGATGTAGGATAGATGAACGCAAAATGTTGGAAGTCGCAGATGAAAACATTTTCATCTAAAATCGCGTGGTGTAGTGATGCTGAAGATGATTCCTTGCCGAGAAAGAGCTTCATCTCTCTCACAATGCGGAGACGCAAGCTGAGCCATTCCCACCACCCCCTTTCAAAATCTCCGGAGTGACTTACACACCTGTTCCTGAGCGCTCGTGACAAGGACCCCATTTCCCACCGAAGCAGGATTAAATCATTGGCAGTGTTACTCTCGAGCGTGGTCCGTCCCAGTTCAGTACCTGCCTCCCTTGGCGTTCCTCGTGAGCCATGCAGGCGGCGTTGTTGCGCGGTGACGAGGTCCCATGGCTGATCGGGAACGATGTCCAGAGGTAATTTGAAGACGGGCTTGTACCACCAGCTTCTCTCACCAATGAGGTCGTCTGGATCGTGGCCCTTGCCGTGCATCATCGCGCCAAAACGACGACTTGGCCGACAAAAGGTCAACGTCATCGAGCGCCCCCGTCTTATTTCCCAGTGAAGCGCAAATAAGCTCCTCGCCTGGGCAAATTTCTGGTGCTCGTGTTCGCCATACTGCTCGACGCCATAGTCGGAGGCCGGGAAATGCGCCTTATCAGACTTCCTCTCTCGTCGTTCACTCGCGCTTCTGCTGCCGTACGTTGAGCGGAAAGACCCTCGTGCACTCGTCGAGGAAGACCCCGTGCAGGCCGTGGCGGATCTTGTCCCTGTCTTCCTCCGACAGGGATCGAGAAAACGGCCTCGGGGTCGCTGTAGCGTACCCAGCTTCATCCTCGGGGCTATTTCGAGCGAGAGGCGGCCGAGAATGGCCCTTCATGGCCAATTCTACAATTCGTGGCTGGTGACTGCGTTGACGCATCACGGTAATGGCGATTTTGAAGCGACCAAAACTTGCCCTTGAACTTCCTAGCAACTAGTGGCAGGTTTCCAAAAAAAAAAAAAAAAAAAAAAAAAAAAAAAAAAAGAAGAAGAAGAAGAAGAACATCTTTGCAACCAAGTTGAACATCCCACCATCGCGTCATTTCCCAGGAGCTATCGCTGGCTGCTCAGCGACGCGTGCCGGCTCAACAGCCAAGACGGTGAGGACGATAGCCATGAGCAAGTTCTGGTAGACAATGAGCGGACTAATATTGCGTCGGCTTGCAGTCTTGTCTTGATTCATCTTCTCGAAGCTAACGGACAGCTCGATCGTGTCAATCAGCATTTTATCTCAAATCTGCAAAAAGCCAGCTTTCAGCGCCCCAGAACCAAAACACGCTCAAGATTACGGTGTACAGATCTAGCATCTGTGTGGCTCACAGCAGAACTCATAGTCAACACGGCAACTGTGCTCTTCTGCTGCCATCGCCATCGTTGCTCCTGGCTGAATTCTCGTTCCCGAACTCAAAACCCCGACGCACAGTTAGTTTTGGCCAGGAATGGTAGATATGCCTCGGATGCGCAAGGGCGTGCCGAAATAAACATCATCGCCAACCCATCCCTGGGCTGGATGGTAGCGGCTCTTTGTTGAAGAAGGCGGAGCCCGCGATACATGGAGCAGACCTGGACGAGCGTGGGGCACGAGCTTCCCAAGCCGAACCAAATCCGACAAATTCAGTCTTGGTGGGAATACCGGAACCCAAGGGGGGCAAAAGTCGCAGCTCATCACGACAATTGAGACAAAGCCCCCGAGGGGAGCCATGGTTTCTCAAACCTCACGTTCCGAGTGCTGAACGCGATGATGAACAAGAAGACGAAGTGCCAGAAATACTTGCGCCTCCAGGACAACTTGAAACCTAGGAGATATCTCACGAGCTCGTCCAGTTCCTGTTGTGCAGAATAGTGCAGAACACTATCCTCAAAGGTGCTGCGTCCTTTCGCTCAGTCAGCTTGTTAAAAGGTCGGTGGACAGGCTCTCTCGATGATCTGGCAGACAAAATGTCCCCCGCTTCCGTCGCTCAACGGGCCGAAAGGACAGCTTTGAAGTCGCAAGAGCTGACAAGTGAGGTCTGATTCATCGATCGAGGCAATCACACCTCTCGCACAGAAAACCTGGTCTCCGAATAGACAAGACAGCACATATACAGTGTGCGAGCGCGAGTTTGCTAGCTGCCGTTAACTTCAGCCACGTCTTCGTGTCTCTTGGCGGAAAAAAAGACGAGTAACTTTGCGATGCCCTGCACGATATCATATACCTACCTAGGTACCATCCAGCCGTGGCGCCGCTCCACAAGAAGCCAAAGGAAAAGCTGATTGATTCTACACGGGTGAAAAAGGGGCGTTAGGGTGGCGCCCGAGGTGTAACGGCCACGTGTGTATTCCACGTCTTAGTCAGTATCTTACAGTAGGATTCCGGTTCCGATTCCCGTCTATCCCATCCAGAGTCTGCGAGGCGGGCGAGGCGGGAAGTGGAGACTCTAATATTCCATAGGGCTGGCTGATCATTAGGACGCAGCAAGTGTCTGGACGGGAGGAAGAAAAGTGCTGGGGCGGGCGGGGGATCTTGGTCCGTATCCATCACTTTGAAGCAACAAATCACGGCAAGTAGATAGAGAGTGGGAAAAGTAATCTGAAAGCAAATCTGCAGATTAAACTGTCGTCTAACTTGGTAACAATCATCTGTCGCTCAATTCGGTCCCAACTGTTCACGACCGATAACCTACTTCGACTTTGGAACCACTTCGTCGCCCTCGGTCAAAATGAGCTCAATGTGGCACGGGTTCGACATGTAAGGGTTGATCTGGTTTGTTCCATGTTAGCCCATTTCGCTCGGTAGTTGAGACACGAATGATCCACTGGTGCTGAACGACAAGGCATATTGCGAACTAGGGAAAAAAAAATTGAATATAGGGGAGAGAAGACGTACACGACCATGAGCACGGTATGTTCGGCGACGCTGCTTGGGGGCCTGGTTGACCTGGATGTGCTTGACGATCAAAGCACCAGTGTCGAGGCCTTTGGCGTCGGCGTTGGATTCGGCGTTCTTGAGGAGGTCCAACAAGAACTGAGCCGACTTGACGGGCCATCGGGCCTTGGAAACACCGAATTGCTTGCCTGTGTGAAAACTGCCAGTCAGCCAACCATTTTCTTTGCCGTCACTCTTAGAGCGTCGAGACAACTGCCCCTCCGCCTAGCCCCCTCATGTCCCTGTACGTTTTCTCGACGGCACTGCGTAATTTTGTAGGCGTCGATGCCGGCCAGAGATGCCGAGAACCTTTGGACCGACTGGGGGACAGGCAAAAGGTCTCATCTAGTGAAAATGGCAGGAAAAAATAGTCTTCTCGTACCCTGTGCGCAGCGACCAGTGCTGCCGGCATATCGTCGCATAGGAACGGCCTCCTTGTGCTCCTTGACGTTCTCGAGGAACGCAACGGCGCGTTGCAGCTTCCATCCGTTGATGGCCTGAGCCGTCTCGCGGGTGTTCTTGAAGGATACTCGCAGATAGGCACCGCGGGCGCGGGCCGACTTGGAGGGCTGAATTTCGGTTGCCGCGTACCGAACCTGTTTTCGCAGCGAGTCGTCAGTTTTTTGCCGTCTCCCCTCGAGAACGAATGTTTTTTTCTCTCTGCATCAATCATTGATGGACAGGACAGTCTTTGATATGCAACCCAAGGTAGATTGCAAAGGCAAAAGAGTATCATCCAATCCAGCGCTGACGGCCTCCCTCATCTGCTGAGCAACATTACTTACCATTGTGACGGCTTGAGTGCGTTGAACAATTCGTCGACGTGGGTTCGCGGCTTGGAGTTGAGAAAGAAATTTGGAGACCTCTGGCCTGGGCGGACCAAAGCTCGCTTACCCCCTTTGGGCGACTGATAGGGTTCCGCTGCCCTGACTATTTTGCGTACGTGCCCTTTCCACACGTCTTTGCGCAGCAGCAGATGATTCAAAAAATCCCAAAATCGAGAAAATACATACTCATAGCACTAGATTGAACTCACGGGTCATAGTCACATCAGTCTTTTTCTTCTGAATCAGCTTGTCATAGATAATCGATTCCGATGAACCTATGCGATGGAAATACACGAGTGGCCATCAACTAAGTGTGGATGCCCCTCTTGCACGTGACATTCCTTGCCAGCTGGTTCGAAAACCTCGACCAGCCGGGAAAACGTCGGTATCATCATGGGCCTTTGGGCAGAATAGAGCTAACCAATTAATGTGGGTCATGAGTAACTCTCCAGTCAAGGTTTGAAAAAAAAAAAAAAAAGCTTCCAGGCTGAAGCTTGTTCAATTTTCTCCCACAAAACCGTCTGCATTCAAATCATTTGCCAGCAAGAGCACCGGCAAAACTCACCACTGGCAGCTTTTGCGAGCATACGAGATCGCTGAGGGGGCTTTTTTAATTATTCTTGCGGACCCCGCATTATTCCAAAACTTCGGATTCCTCATGGCTTTCGGAACTCGAGGCGCTCCCCGCGGTGGAGGCGGCATGAGAGGTGGCCGTGGAGGCGGCAGAGGAGGATTCGGTGGTGGTGATCGTGGTGGTCGTGGTGGTGCCCGCGGTGGTGCTCGTGGTGCGTACCCTTGTCAGAACGTGTCCAGAATTTCCAGAGGCTGACCTTTGATAAACCAGGTGGACGAGGTGGTCCTGTCAGGGGTGCTCGTGGAGGCGCTCGTGGAGGTGGTGGCCGTGGAGGCCGTGGAGGTGCTCGTGGCGGCGGCAAACCTGGCCTGAAGGGCGGTGCCAAGGTCATCATTGTAAGTCTCGTGGCTCCTCGTCCGGGACATTGATTGCTTTGGCCGGTTGATCGACGAGACTGACAAAAGCTGCTTGCTTGTAGGAGCCTCACCGTCACCCTGGTGTCTTTGTTGTTCGCGGCGGCAGGGAAGACGGTATTGCGACGCGAAACCTCACACCTGGCGAGTCTGTCTACGGCGAGAAGCGTATTTCTGTCGATGAAACGATCCAAAACGACGATGGGACCACGACAACGACCAAGATCGAGTACCGCATGTGGAATCCCTTCCGGAGCAAGCTCTGCGCTGCCATCGCCGGTGGCGCCGACAACATCTACATGCGACCTGGCTCGAGAGTTCTTTACATCGGGGCCGCCTCTGGTACTTCAGTTTCCCACGTTGCCGACCTTGTTGGTCCTACTGGCTACGTCTACGCCGTCGAATTCTCCCACCGATCTGGTCGCGATCTGATCAACATGGCCTCCAAACGGACAAACGTGGTTCCCATTGTCGAGGATGCTCGGCAGCCTACCCGCTACCGCATGATTGTGCCCATGGTTGATGTCATCTTTGCCGATGTTGCGCAGCCCGATCAAGCCCGCATCGTCGCCATGAACGCCAACTGGTTTCTCAAAGTCGGCGGCGGTATTCTCATTTCCATCAAAGCCAACTGCATCGACAGCACAGCACCTCCTGCCGAGGTCTTTGCCAACGAGGTCCAAAAGATGCGTGCTGAGGCCATCAAGCCCAAGTTCCAGCTAACACTAGGTAAGAATGCGTAATGTCTACGAGCAGGAAAGAAATTTTTGATCAGCCATGTCACTAACAACTCGCGTCCAGAACCTTTCGAGCGTGACCATTGTTTGGTTGCCGGAGAGTACCAGCGTTTTAAGTCGTAAAGGGAGCAGGAAAGGCTTGAGACAGCTGTTGAACATGCGTCAAGCCCGGCGGAATCGAACCGTTTCCACCCCCGGGATAACTCTTCGGATGGACAGCGGTAAAGGGCTTGCAGCATGCGAGTGCACGTTTATAAAGAGAAGAAAAGCTTGGACCCATCTGGTTCACAGGTTTGTGCAACATACTTGGTATCCTGTCATTTTCCTAATTTTGATAAGCTGGTTGTTCTACTACGGCGAGATGGCGTTTCGGCTTGTAATGAATCACTTTTGTACGCGACATGGGTTCTTTGAATGTCGAGCCAATCGAATGTTCACTGCATACTTTCATTTCTCCGAACCGTGATATCACGCAAGTGTGCAGGTGGCGCACAGAGGCACCGACGCATTCAGGGGGCCGAGGATTGACTAAGACATACGATGTCGGAACCAGTGCACGAGGCAAGGGGCTGCAGCATTGTTTTGTGAAAGCAATGTTTCAACAAGGGCAAGCTACTGTACTATGCATGTATGAATGGCTTCGCGCGATGGATAGACGCGGTCGAGGATCCTTTTGTTGCACGCACTTCAACCAAAAACGGCGAAGGACTGCCTGCTCTTCTCGCGTAACCATACATATGTGCAAGACTCGTCCGATCCGTACGTGTTTTCCAAGACGGGTAAATGTTTGTCAGGATGTAGCCGGAGACTGGCAAGGCCATGCAGATACACCCAATCAAATACTTGGCTCGAAGGCGATTCCGCACCTAGAGCACATACAGAGCGGCTTTCCATGACATGGCCCTTGCCAACAAGCAGTGTGGAATACGAGAAAGGTAAGAATTACTTCTGCTCGGAGTTGGTCGTCCCGGAGTGGCGCAGATAGTCTGTACCACGTCACGCACTGCGCGACGATGACTCGCAGGAACAAGGAAAGCTGTCAAGCATGATTCAGGGCAAGTCGCGTCGTACATGCACGTTCTCGTTCCGGGTCGGGTAGGTAGGTACCTAGTAGGTAGTTGGTGGCACATGTACTCTCCGGAGGGAATTGACGGAGTGGTTGAATGGGAGTGTGATGAAATCAGGATACGTACGTCACAACATTCAGGGGCATCTCCAATTTGAGACTCGGACAAGGCACTGCCGAACGGTGCGCGTTGGACCTGTCAGGAACAACAAAAGGGCTGCGGTAAGTTTTTATTGGTGAAAGGGCCGTTCTGTTGAGGCGGATTGATAAGATGATCAGATAAGCGGCGAGGGACGATTGCAATTTCCCAGTGGCTTGGCGCGTGTCGGGCCTGGCACCTTGTCTGACCAACAACGATGGAAAAAATCGTCAGGGGTCATGGACAAAAGTGAAGTGATGGGAAGGGGGGGG
>JMQE01001783.1:0-12113 GCA_000731825.1 Hypocrella siamensis | reverse complement strand
CCCCCCCCCCAAAAAACAAAAGACGGATCAGTCATGCGCCAGCCATACCACCGGCTCTGCACGTCTTGGCATACTTTGTACAACATTGATGAGATGATGCATATGTAGGCTCATACTACTGCAGATACAAAACGCACATACAGCATGTACCTAATGGAAGGAACTAAGATGCACATACATATGTAGGTAGGTAGGTACATACACACCTACTATATATCCAGCAGGTACCTGGTAGGTACTTAGTAGTTTATGTAACTGAGCCCCAGCCACGACCAACCAGCTTGTACTATCTTGGAAATAGATACAGCGAGAAAAAATTTTTTTCCCCTGCGCTGCTCATGATACGTTGCACACTGGAAAAAAAAAAAAAGGGCAGAGAAGGCGGCGCAGCATCGCCCAATCCATGTTGACACGACAGACTGCACCTGCCCTTTGCAGAATGCCAGTCGTCATTTCTTGGCATACTGAGAGATGCATCCCTGTACATCCTGTAGCTACTGCCCACGACCTACCTACAGTAGGTCCAGGCACCTCCTGCTGTACCTGCTGTACCTGCTGTACCTGCGGCACTGCCCTCGCCTGCGTACGGAGCAGGAACAGCTGCTTCTCTTTGCCACTCTTGTGATGCCGCTGAATGCCACAAATCAGATCAGACAAGATACAAGAGATCAGTTGCTTGCCACCTTTTCCTAACAACCGCGCTGCATCCAACCCTTCTTTTTCTCCAATAATTGACTGAATCCCCTGTCATTGCTTTAAAGCGACGGCTGGCGACACCGCTTAGTCCGCGTCGCAGCTTCGTTCAGTTTATCCCTTTGAATAGAGCCAAGCCGCAGGCAGATCAAGTATCCGACCCACCTTCCCGGCAGGTCAGTTCTCTCCTTGCCGCCAGGCGACCAACACGTGGTTCGGACAGGCATGGCGTCGCTTAATGGAGCTTTCACTTCCACCTAAACACACTACATATTTATGTAGGTACCTACCTACTACCTGTAGGTAGGTAGATACATACATACCAGTAGGAACCTACTAGGTATATACTAGGTACCTAGTATGTATGTAGTATGTAGATACCTTACTTGTATGCATAGTACAACTTACATAGTAGTATGTAAGCTGTATGAGAAACGATGAGAAAAATTCGTCAGCTGATGATCCTCCACGCGCAGCGCATTTGGATTCACCGCGAGCAGATGCACCGTTCCTTTCATCGGATCCCATCAGACGTGGCCACCTATGCGCCGCTTGTAAGGCCGGGCACCTTGTCCTGCTCCTGCATTTTTGCCATGACTTGAGAAAAGTTCGCCGCTCACTTCTCTGGCTTGACACGCCATGTGTGTGAATCTTAATGGGTCAGCGCTGACATCGTTCATGACTCTTCCAAATTACATTAATGCAGATAGGGGACTAATGCTAATGTGCTGGTATCTTTTCATCATCGTCGTCCATATGACAAGAAGGAAACAAAATTTACGCCAGTGGAGCCGGCTTAACCAACCATCTCCTCCAGCTTCAGATAACGTATGTTTTGAAAAAAAATCCGCGACGTGCTTCTTTTCTTTCCGCCTTTCCTCACCACTGCTTCCTCATAGGAACACTTTGAAACTCCCTTCAGAGATTTCACCCAGATTTTGTCGCATCCAATCATCCCCGCTTCCATGTCCCCTGCCGCCTGACATGTGGATGTCATCGTGCTCGCTTCCGCTGCTCTGTTTTGAAACATTGCTCCCCGTTGACCCCCAGCGTTCTGGCGCATCTGGTGACGGCCGAGCCTCTGTCTTTCCCCAGCGGCTGGGAGACATAAGCTCTGGACTCCGTCGTTCTTGTTCTTCTCTACGAGCTGTGCTGGGACGCGAAGGGTGAAAAGGCGCTTCGTCAACGAGGTCCTTGTATGATTGTTCCGTCTTGATCGGACTGTTCCGACCAATGATTCTCCAGTTTTCAGATGATCCAAAGGAAATTTCGGTCGTGACGCTCCTGCCACTTGCGGAGCCGAGGCCTCGTGACGGCGTGGCGAGTGCTGCTGCACTGGGTCTCTGAAGAGTTCCTGAGCATAGATTGTCGCCGCCTGACTCGCTTTCGGCGAGCGTGATCCAGTTCGGATCTGAGGCGTCTCTGCCAGGAGATCCTGCTCTCCGCGGCGTCATGGATGCTGCTGCTGTTGCTGCTGCCGCCGCCGCCGCCGTGGTGGTGCTGGTGGTGCCCGTGGTGCCCGTGGTGGTGGAAGTGTAGGTGCCGCCACCCATGTGCGGCAAAGCAGCCGAGCTCGTCGTGACTGCAGAGTTTCTGCCGACGCTGTGGTACGAAAGAGGGGATTGATATGGCTTTTGAGCAGCGAATAACGAAGTCGGCTTCAAGCTCGGCGCCTCGTCAAGGGTGGGAAGTGTCGTCTCCCCGGCCGTCACCCTTCTGCTTTGTGGCTCGTAATAGTCTGCGCCAGGGAAGATCTGCTGGGCTGAGATAGATTCGGGATAAGTCGTGTCGGAGAGGAGACTTCGTGACGATCTGCTCCTTGTCGCAGACGGTCCGCCTTGACCTCCTCCTCCTCCTCCTCCCTCGATTGTCACCCACGACTGTCGACCGTCCTCGCTCGTGGCGTTACTGATGCTGCGAACATTTGCTGTCCTTGCCACATCAACCGTAGCATTCTGCGGCACCTCCTGGGCGAATTCGGGGCTGAGAGTCTCGGAGCTTCTGCGCCTAGAAGACAGGGGAGACAGATTTTCATCAGCAGGAAATGCCACCTTGGGCGGCTTGTGCATCAGGGGTTCTGTATGCACAAAGGTACCAGTCATGCTGCCGCTTTCTCGCATTGATGGATCTGAGCCATTGACGCGTAGGGTACCGAGAATCGGGTTGGAGATCTTGGCGCGATACTTGGAGCTCAGGTAGCCTTTTCTCGCGCGGCGTCGACGCAAGTAGCAGACCATCATCATCAAGAGCACTGCGACGAAGATGATGGGGATGATTGTGGCCAGCAGGATCTCACCGGTGCTTAGACGTCCCGACTGCGTCTGTGGCTCGTCGGGGGAGGCATCGTCTGCATGAGTTGATGTTGCTGCGGTGGACGTGGTTGAAGAGGACACGGGGGCATCGGTAGCCGAGGCGCCATCTTTTGGAAGAAAGCTGACACCGACGACCTCGTTGTCCCGGAGGTCAGATGTCTTGGACGACGCATCAATGAGTAGCTTGAAATCGCCTTTGGACAATTTCGGCACCTCACCGGACAGCTGTAGGTCCTTGACCTTGATCCAATCCTGGTTTGGGCTCGTGGATACCTTGACAGCCACATCGTCGGGATTCTGACAATACGTGGCCAGGTCAAGATCAAAGTTGCTTCCCGGTCTGATTTTCAGATCCTTGAATGGCGACTTGAAGAGACCCGACGCCACATTCAGAACCACGAGAACATCCAGATTGTCTGAGAAGTGATCCTTGAAAGTAATGGTGAAGTTGGAAGTGCGATCGCCGTCTTTGGGGGTTCCTTCGAGTATCCAAGTCGTGCTGTCGAAGGATAACCAGCTGGGCAGATCATTGACCGTGGGGGTCATATCGCCGGCAGAAATCTCCTTGCCGTCGAGCTTGATGTCATTGTGCAGCCCGTCATACGTGAGTTGCGAGCCGCGAGTCGCGTTGAGCGTAATGATGGGGTGGTCAGTGGTCAGTTGGTGACTGCCTACGACGATGGAGAAGTTCAAGGACGATGCGGAGAAGCCCACGATATCAGAGGCCACCAGCTTGAAATCAAACGAGTGCGGTGGCTGGACGAGCGACTCGATGGTGGGCGTTTGCCCCGTAAAGGTCAGGGACGGCCCGTCGAATTTGACCCAGGCCGGCAGAGGGCTGCTGTCGGCAGAGGTCGCGTAGTAGTTGAGCCCCGACCTTCCAAAGGTGTTTTGGTCAAAGGAAATCTTGAAGCCGGCGGACGGATATGACAATATTGAAGACGGGGCGGAGAAGTTGCCCAAGCTGTCGACCTGCTTTTCCAAGGGTATGGTGACCTGTGGAGCGGGCTGTCGAGAAACGACCAGGGTCGCATTCATGGAAACAGAGCCTCCGGCATCAGTCGCGATGATGTCGATCGCCTGGCCGACGACCTCTCCCGGAGGTACGTCTCCATCCTTGGGCGTTCCGTATATTCGCCTGCTCTCGCTGTCGACACTGATCCAGTCTGGGTGTTGGCCGAGAGAGTAGGATATCGCCGAGTCGGATTGGAAGGTATATGGCGAGAATGAGTAAGAGAAGGACTGGTCTATTCTGGCCGCGAGGGGCAGCTGGGCGTTGAAGGGGAACGCGATTGTCGGCTGACAAGCTGTCAGATGGCCTGATGCGAGCAGCAGCACAATGGCGGCCATGGGCAGTGAAGTCATGACGACACTGTCAAGTCGCACCCAACCAGGCGCGGGTTTCGTCGAGTCTTGGGCAGCTCAGTGTCACGAAGCCATACGCACGATGCAGATGTGAAGGCAGACAAAGGGACTGGGAGTCGAGAAAGAATTTCGGCCGGCGAAGGAGGCAAAGAGAAACGAACAGCAGTGCCAGAAGAACCAAGCTGATGCTCCTGGCACAAGCATCCTCGAGACTCTGCAATACCGGCCCCTCCATTCCTCTCGCGACGGGGTCGTTCATTGTATGGACCCAGCTGTCCATGAGCAGCAATGCGCACATGTTCCATTGCGACAGGAGGCGTATGTCTTGGAGAGGGGAGTCTTGGGCCGGCATGGACGCGCGGGAGAAGAGGATGTGGTTCAAAGTTACGTACTCGGCACGCATGTAGAATTTATCTAACTGCATGCTACTGTAGGTATCTATTGGCGCGCGCCAATTGCGAGGGCTGGGCCGAGAGGACGTAACATTCCAGACGACTGGCGAGAGGATTGGCTCGTCGATTTTGAAGGAGGGGAACTGTGAGACCCTGGATGAGCTCCAAGTCGACATGACCTTGTGGTCCCCAAGTAATCCGAGAACGGGCGGAGGAGCGACTCCTGATTTGGTCATCGAGGCACGACTTGAGCGGTATCTTGGCGGGCCAGCAAGGGATGGCGAGGGTCGGTGAGGGTCGGCCGGTGATGAGGGATGCGGCTGAGAACGCCTCCCTTTTCAACGCGGCATTATTGATCAATTCATACTCAGGGTCTTCCTCGCCACGAATTTTTCTGCGAGCTAGCGATTGCATCTATTTCCAATAAAACGGGTCATCGAGGTATGCATGGGATGCTTTCTCAGGCATTTGGCGTCTGTACAGCTGTTTCTTTCCTAGTCCAGATTTTCGGGCTGGAGCTACGTAGCTGCTCCGTAGCTGCCCCGTCACCGCTGCCACGAAGAGGAAGGAAGAAATATCGTACTTGCGACCTCGCACCAAGTAGCACGAATCCGTGTTTCGAATTCTAATGCAAGAGGCACAAAGCGCGAGATAGTCTGGTTCTTGGCTTTCTACCTTTCTTTACCTGCATCGTACGCGAACGATTGCGCTGGCTGTCCAATTTTTTGAAGAAAATCAAAATCACGTCGTTGTAGAAAATCAAGCCAGTGACTGGGGGGGGCCTCCCTGGCCCTCCCTGGCCCACTGCGGAGGAGCGGTGTCACGTGTGCAGCTGTGGCTGCCTACCTACCTACAAGAGCTGCAAAAATGATGCTGCCAAGCGGGCAAGAATGCAAACGAAAAATTGAGCAGAACCTGATTGAATGTGCGAATGAGCGCCAATGATCGATCATGAGGCCTCGTTCAACCTCACCGCCTATCGACACAGTCATCATTAGTGAAGAATTGGCTCCTCTGCCGAACCTCAAGGAGTCCGGCGACGCGCGCATCGACTTTGATGGCCTACTCAGCGAGCCGTTGCGCTATCATGAGGACGTCAGAACGGGCTGCGGCGGCCAAACATGGCCAGCCGGCTTGGTACTTGGAAAGCACCTGCTTCGATACCACAGGGAGGAGATGCGCGATGCGAAAATGTGAGTCTTTCTCTCGGGATTTTTTCGCATCGGGGCCTGGAATCAGCAGCATACAGCACAGCACACTGCAGGCCATATAGCCGAGGAGATGAGATGAGCTGGCTTCTACCGCATCCATTTCCTTCGGGAGAAAAGCAAGAACAATTAATAAAAATTAAAAAAATTAAAAAATAAATCATGAGACCTGCAGCGATTTGTCTATGAATACGAAGGAATGAAACAAGAACAAGCTGCTGACTCGCGAATCTTGAAACAACAGACTCGAGCTGGGAGCCGGTGGCGGGCTCGTCGGTTTGGCTGTGGCCCTGGGATGCGGCCATGACGCCAGATTGCTGGTGACTGACCAGCAAGAGATGTTGGAACTCATGGAGACGAACATCCGCCTCAATAAGGTCGGGGATCGAGCAGAGGCTCTGATTCTGAACTGGTACGTAGGCTTGACCCGGTATCGCAACGTCTTTGTAGACGACGGAGATGGGACATCGAGCTTTCGTTTGCCACGTCGGCTCGAACTTCCTTCGGCCTAGCTAACGTGCGTTTCATCGCACAAACAGGGGCGAAAGCCTGCCTGAACAGGTGGTGGCGCAAAAACCAGACGTGATCCTGGCGGCAGAGTGTGTCTACTTTGAACCTGCCTTTCCTCTTCTCCTGCGGACGCTCGAGGACTTGCTGGCGCTGAACGAAAAGGCAGTGGTGTATTTTTGCTTCAAGAAGCGCAGGAGAGCTGACATGCACTTTGTTAAGATGGCTAAAAAAGCTTTCCATGTTGAAGAGATTTTCGACGAGGACCGACCGGTGTTTCAGCGGCAGTCCCTGTTTCTCTTTTCCTTCACAGAGCGGCGGGGAAATTGTGCCAAAGAGCGAACAAAGCGCCAGGTGTGACACGTACCACACAGAGACATGATCGACTGCCCAGGCTTCGAGACCCTTCTTTCTACCAGACCATTGTCGACGACCGGCTCCCCGTGCGTGCACGGCCAGGAAGGGGTGGGGAGGGCTCTCAAGCTTGCTTGACACGAGGTCTTTTGAAAAGGCCAAGCACACGCAGCATTTGCCGCCATTGCGGCGCCATTGCGGGCTGAGAAGGACCAGGGAGTTGAAACGAAAAGTTATGAGTGCTGGCATGTACAGTACTAGGATGTACGGTATTTAGGCAGTTACGTTAGAGGTATTGCGTGCACAATCATGCTCTCACTTTATCATGAACCGATATGAACTGATCTGAACCGATATGACGATGGATGAGTGACTGCTGTAGGCACTGTGCGTACATGTTCAAAAAAAAAAGGTTGGTTTCAGAACTTCGTAAGGGAGCCAGCTGGGCAAGCTTCTTAGTGGGGACGGGGCTAAAGAAGGTACCTTTATGGTCAAGCGCGCGCGGGAGTGGAGGGGAGATTTTTTTTGGGGGGGCACAACAGTGCAATGCGAAGAGACCCCCTTTTATCCATCCCAACTGCAGACAGGCTGTTCTGGACGGAATTGCTGCGGTGCAAACGCACGCTGTCTGCACTGCGCACTACATGCATCGATAAGCCGGAGGAGGATTGGCAGGTGGGACAACTCCGTGTCAAAAGTAAGTCCGTACGTGCAATATGGCACACTCATGCATGTGCCGGGAAACAACAGGCGGCCGCATTGTCTCGCGATTGCCGGCCAGTGTGGATAAACAAGGGTGTCATGCGATCTCGCCTCATCGTTGGTTAGGCAAAGTGAACGTGAGCAAATGGCAGGTAGGTGGTCCTCACGTCAGCACCTCCTCTCCACTCTTTGTCAAGGTGCCAAGATGCCGAGGTGCCAAGAAGAAAGGGGAAGATAGGGGGGGGGGGCAAAGTAATGCAAAAACTTGAAGGGCAGTAATAGAAAAGAAAAAGAAAAAGCTGCCTACGTCTAACTAGCGGCTGCCTCATCGAGGGGAACGATATTTTGTGTGTAAAGTTGGGCCAGGCACGTATCGAGCGCTATTGGTCGGGTACCTGACGCCTGACATCTGAGCAGATCTGTGCGCGCCTTTGGGTGGTGTCGGGCCAAGGGATGACCAATCAAAAAAGGAGATTCAAGAACTGGGCCACTAGTGGGAATGGTGCGATGTGGGCTGCGGCTGGGGCCAGCACACACTTTCATGGAACACGAGGTTCTTTTTTTTTCCCAAGGTCGACTGAGCGCTTGCACTGCTCCACGAGGATCCATGATGTCCGGGGAGACCAAGTTTTTGAACATTCTCCTAAATCTATCGCCAATCATTACTGCCTTGTCATCTCCGCGCAGGCTCTGAACAAGAATGGTCGGTGAAGCGGTCAGTCAAACAGTCGATGAAACCAACCAAGACGCCGGGTGACCAACTCCTTCCTCGGTCCGTTTGGCGTCTTCTACAAGCAGTGTAGCCAACGGCAAGCACAACACTGCCCCTGCTGCTTGCTGTGGATGATAGTGCCATGATCCATGCTTAGCTCCCTCCTGCCCGCCGCCTCGGCCGGACCCACGAAACATGTTCGAGCTTCGAGGTTCGTTCGGCACGGTGGGGGGAGACTTTACCCGTCTGTGTACGGAGTACTTGCCGTATGAATGAACGCGTACTAGGAGTGTCATGTTCAGCTGCGCCGATGGCTGAGAATCGCTCAGCCCCCCCCTTTCCCGCTCCTTCCAAGTCTGGCATGCTCCGTTTCTACTTTTTCTTGTCCCAAATTCCTCCTTTCGTCTCGCCATTTTTTTTTTCCCTTTTCCTCCTTTCCTTCTTTCTCCCCAACCACTCACTTTCCTTCAAGACCCGGGGTCACCCAATTGTTTTGATTTTCTACACGAGCAGGACTCTGTCACTTCCACTCTCTTTCGCTTCGGCGCACACACCAACAACGAGCAGGCCAGACCACAACTCGGGACCGGCTCCAACTTTAGAGCTCAAGCAATCATTCAGTCCGGAACAAATCCTCAGACGATCCAGCCAATTCCCACCTTCTCGCTGTCTCATTCAGCTTCTCGGAGACAAAGTTTGCTCAACCATCAAGCGTCATCATGAAGCAATCCATGCTCGTCTCGGCGGCTTCTCTGGCCGTGGCAGCCGCTCAGCTCCATCGCGGAAACCACAAGCACTTTCATGTTCTTCGCGATGTCGTCCCTCGTGACGTCGTTACCCAGGTCGAGTGGGTGACCATGACGGAGATCGTGACTGAGGTCATTGATGTCACAGCCACGTACTACATTACTCCCGGCCACGACGGGTCTCCCGCTACTACATCGACGAAGAAGGCCCAGGGCACTTTCTACGAGGCTCCCTCTGCTCCTGCTGCTTCTGCTGCTCCCACAACTTCTGTTGCCCCTCCACCTCCACCACCTCCACCACCTCAACCTGCCGCGCCCAGCAGCAAAACCGCCGATGCTGTTCCTCCGCCCCCTCCCCCCCCTCCTGCTGCCGCTGCTCCAGCACCTCCTGCCTCTTCTTCCTCCCCTCCTCCAGCCCCCAAGCCGACCCAGGCCCCGGCACCACCCCCGGCTCCTGCCCCTCCTCCAGCTCCGGCTTCTGCGCCTGCGCCTGCGCCTGCTTCTGGCGGCTCTGGTTCCGGCAGCCACAAAGGGGAAATCACGTACTACACCATCGGCATGGGCGCTTGCGGCGAGGATGACAGCGGCGGTGACAACAGCAAGAGCGTGGTTGCCATGTCCCACTTGCTCATGGGTACTCAGTCCAATGGCAACCCGATGTGCGGCAAGACCATTACAATTTACGCCTGCGGCAAGTCAACAACCGCCACCGTCAAAGACAAGTGTATGGGCTGCAAGACGGAGGACATTGACGTTAGCGAGAAGGTCTTCAAGGATCTTTGTGGTGGTCTCGGCGCTGGCCGCGTGCCTGTCAGCTGGTCTTTCAACTGAGTCTTGTCAGATATGCAGCCGTGAAAGAGAGAGGTTGCCTGGACCTGTGCTGTGCACGGCGGCGCTACACTCGCTTGAACAAAGCTTGCGAGGACGTTGTCCTCGGCAGACCAACGACCTGAACGACTTTAATGATTTTTATCATTTGTGATTTTCATAAAATCTGGCGCTGCATTGAAAAGGAAGATTCAGGGGGCAAGGAGAGGCTTGAAACCCAAAAAGAAACACATTTTTTTTTAAAAAAAAAAAAGTTTACGTCCAGTCATCTAGGCACACGAGATGGAGACCGGTTTTCTACTCGTAAGCTACGAGAGCCAGGGGCGCAATTGGTATGATATTTTTTCTTTTCATCTTGGATATTTACCATTCTTTGTACATACAGTTCGCTGTTGGAGCGCATGGAGAGTCTGCGGCACTGGCAGTGTCGTCTCGCGTTGACACGATCTACGAGAGAAAGACTACTGTCTTCTCAGGTGAAGCAGTGAGACGCGATATTCAAGAAATATGACATGATGTTGATGGAAATATGCTGTGTCACAATTCAAACAAGGACCCGAGTGAGGCACTGCAATGAAGTGCAGAGAAACTGCAGACCTTACCACTGAACCAGATTGTAATTCTCTCTCTTGTCCAACCATCGTGCCATCGTGGAGCTCTGCGGACCCAACCATGTTCGCACGGCGTGTGGGGGGATGCGGCCTTTCCTCACCCTCATGAAGGGGTTATCCTTGACGGCCGGACGGCACAGTCGGTACGGTCGGCATAATGAAAAGGTACTTGTCGCATGTTTCGTGCGTGCAAACAAGATATGCGTCGTAAGGACAGAGAGAAGAAATAAATGAAAAGAACAGAAAAAAAAAGAAAGAAAAAAGTCAAGGCGAGAAAGGAAGCACTGTAATTGTACTCCATTTGCAGGATTCTTAGAGAAAACTTCCGAGCAATTCCTCCACATATCTGCGCGTATCGACGCCGATGCCCTGCACCAACTTGCTGGCGCCGTCGACACCAGTCGTAGCCCCTCGGTGCGCATGCGTGTTGGTCAAGGTGCCAAGCCCGACATGGTCGCTGGCGCGTCTGACCAAGAAGATTTCCTTGTTGACGACGTGCAACGTCTCGTCGTCAGCTCCTTCTTTGCTGCCGGACGTTGTTGACGCGGCGGCGGATGGCTGTACGGGGCCGTCGTCGTGGCCGTCGTCGCCGGCGGCGTTGCCTGATTCGTTTGATGCATCCGTGTCGAGCAGACGGGTCCAGACGACCCACCAGCCGCGGCTGGTCTTGTGCGTTCTCTCCAGCAGGTCGACCGTCTTGAGACGGGTGGAGCTGTGGATATTGAGCAGATGCATATGGGTGCTGACGGCGTCAGCGCGGGACCAGCTTTCGTCGGAGGCGGACGACTCGGGGATGTTGGGAATGGTGGTGTGGACCGTGAGCGACGGTGGATCCCAGATGAGGTTGTAGATGGGGGAGGAGTGTGCGGAGTTGCTGGGACGGTAGTTCATGGTGGACAGAAGTGGCTTCCTCAGAGGGGAGAGTTGGTAGTGTAGTGAGCGATAGAGCGAGTCCCAGGCCAGCGAGTCGGTGCGCAGGCGGAACAGAAAGGTAAAGATGAAGGGGCGGTTGACGTAGACGACGACTCGGAGCTTCTCTGACTTATTGAGGTCGTGCGAGTCGTAGCCGGGTAGCATGTTGCCCGCGACTTGCGACTGCGTAAGCACGGAAGCTGGATGGATGAAGTCACGGACAAAGGCCGTGTCGGGCCGGGACGATGACTTATCTTCGAGTTCGACGTTGATGGTGCGCAGGACGGTGCGCGAGTTGGTTTCCGCCGCAGACGACGACGACGCGTCCGAATCCAATGCCTCTTCCTCGATGGACCCCTTGAGGCCGATGAGGTAGTGAGCGCGAGCATCCAATGATGGCTCGCGTGGGCCAGGGTTGGGTCTTGAAGATGTTGCCGTGGGCGGCGGCTGGCTTGGGATTGATCCCGCGGTGTCTTTGGACGATGATGGGGGAACGCGCGAGCTTGGGTTTGTCGCGGTTCCTGGGATGGTCCAATAGGAACCGTAGCCCAGCTTCATGTAGCTGAGCATCTTGTCCAACTTTCCGTCCTCGCCGTCCTTTGACGTTTCCAGTTCTGGCCCCGGAATGTGTTCATGTTTGAGGCCCAGTTCTCGCCGAGTGCCCTGGCGCTGATGCTCATGCTCGTTGTCTTGCTTTGGCTCTTGCTCTTGCTCTTGCTCTTGCTCTTGCTCTTGCTCTTGCTCTTGCTCTTGCTCTTGCTCTTGCTCTTG
>JMQE01001782.1:0-12116 GCA_000731825.1 Hypocrella siamensis | reverse complement strand
TTTTTTTTTTTTTTTTTTTTTTTTTTACTTTTTTTTTCTTCTTTTTTTCTTCTTTTTTTTTCTTCTACTTTTTCTACTTTTTCTACTTTTTCTGCTTCTTCTGCTTCTTCTGCTTTCTTGTCCCAACTGACGCCCTCTCCTTATTTCTTTGGGGGAAAAAAAAGAGCCCTCTCCTCCCCCGACATGTGTCATCACAAACAACCCAGCGCGGTACAAGGATCCCCATACTGGCCTGTACTTTGACAGCATGCACGCCTTCAAGGAGCTCCAACGTCTGCACCACGGCGAGTACCATTGGAGTCGTCTCCTGGGCGCATGGGTCGGCAGCGGGAAGCAGGCCGCTCGAGGTGTTCCGGAGCGCTTTCTCAATCCCGACGCGGCAAAGGCCGGAGACGATGCCGCTCAGAACAAAAACTGAGAGACAAAATACGGACAGGCCAAGGTTCATTGAAAATGGCGTCCTGGACCTGACTTTCATTTCAAAACCGTTCGTCAGGACCCCTCCCCTGTCCCACACCAGCTCACGTTCAAGGCTGTATGTGAGCACACTTGCCGTCTACGCAGCTTCTTTACGTGTAAGGCATGAGAACAGTGTTGCCAAGGCGCGGCAAATGAGTCGAGGAATCCTTCTCAAAAAACACAAGCGAGCCAAGAACGAGACAGGAACTGAGTGACCGTGGACAAGCCGCATCGCTATCTTTTGATTTTTCTTCTTTCGTATTCTTTGGAAAAAAACACGCATCATGTGTTTCAGCGTGGCTTTTTGAGCCATCACTTCTGGCAGGCGCCATCAATGTAGTCAAGACTTGGCATTTTCATCCTCTCATACTGACTACGTATGTAGGTACTCTGTCTGTGCTGTTGTATACCGCGCCTACCCAAAAGCACATGATGAAAAGCCAAAGCCTTGCCTCTGCTCTCGTCAGGCAGCGCCAGGAATGGCAATCCTCCCATCCACGCCAACACCACATCTTCCTCTTTTCTGTTCAAGCCGGTTGCCAGAAAGGCCAGGGGTATCAAGGTTTTTTTTGTATGCCTTCCCTTTCTAGAAATGTTTACAAAACGCCTTGAATGGAAAAAAAAAGAGCAACATCAAGATTTTGTTTTGCAAGGAAAGACAAAGATGAGAAGAAGATTGGGAATCATGATGCATGGTATGTCGAGTTTTCTGTTGATACCAGCGTAAGCCTAATTCAAGACTGTACGTTTCAATAAGAAGAAGAAAAAAGAGGCGGGAAAAGCGCATGCGCGACGACAGACTGTCCGGGTCGAACAGGGCTACGTGCCACAGTGCGGCCGCGGGATTTCGGCAACTTAATTCATATTATTGCCAATGACATCGACAATGAAGCCCAATTCGCTAACGAAGTCGTCCAGACCTGTATCGATAGGTTCGCCGAGAAAGTTTGTACCGCTCACGGGCAGGTCAGAGTCATGACTCGCCTGGAAAGATGGCGGTTTGAAGTCTGTCAGTCGAGGACTCGTGAGACTCAGGCTCTTGTCGTCTCCGGCGTCCTGAGGAAGACTGTAACCTCTGAGTACGCCGTAAATCATGGGGCTTTGCTGAGAGTGATAAGATGTATGGTCGCCTTCGGTGCTCGACAAAACATCGTCTTCATCCAATGAGTCATATGCAAACGGGGTCTCGTCTGCCAGCGACTGCGGGCTCATGGGAGTAGCGGAAGTACTCGTAGAAATGGTAGGAGACCAACTGGAACGTCCAGCGACAGCAGCCTCCGACTTGGATTCCTTGGTTGGCTCTTCACGCCTCCCGTCTTCCGATCCGAGCGGGCAGGCCACAGTCGGGATTGTGAGGGTGAGCGCGCTGGAGTTGTTTGTCGATTGAGTCCTTGTATTGGTACCCGCTGAACGCTGAAATGGAGGCGGCGATAGACCAGTCGCGAAGACCTGGGTTTCGGAGATGGCCGATGCGGCAAAGTTCTCGTCGTCCTCATCCACTTCTTGAGGGAGCTCGCAGGCTAGACCGGTAAGACCGGGAGCCTGGTCGCTGGAGGGTTGTGACCGGAGGGGCTCGTCGTCCATCAGAAATCGACGTAGAGACTCTGGTGAGATGTCCTTGAGTCCGCGCTCGTCCAATGAAGACGGCGGCCTACTGGCAGTTGGCAGGCAGCTAACGGGTGGCATAAAATACCCATGGCTGCAGCCTGCAGAAGACAGCCGTTCTGGATCTCGGTCACGCGCTGTCTTGGTACCGAAGAGGCGCTTCCAGACATGACTTGCAGATTCTAGGCGACTCGGCGAGCGACTCTGGGACAGAGAGGATGCGGTTCCTAGGCGTGGGATCGACAGAGTTCCAGCGGGCGCCGGCACCGGAATCGGAGTGATGAAGCGAACCTCGGGGTCCATTGTCATGTAGTCTTCTTGATGCAAAGAGCTGACGGAAGCACTGCGATGTCTGAGTGTGCGCTCCACAGGAACAAACAGCGTGTTGACAACCTGACCTGGCAGGTAGGGGCAAAGGGTCGTGGAGGGATGGGCTGGATCGTGCGTCTCTGTCGAGCCGTCTAATTCGTACTGGGTGAATGTATGAGCTCCAAGTGCGTGAAAGTTGGCACATCAGCCACAGCAAGCAGAGGAGGGGGCTTACATAGTAGTAATATGTGCTGCCCATCTTCAAACCTCCATTCCTAGGTCTCTGCCGAGTGGACGATTCCGAGGGAGAGACGAAGTCTCTGAGCGAGAAACAACCTTTCCATTGGCCCGGCCCGCGTCGAGTGTCAAGCTTCATTGTGTACCACGTGAGAAAATTGTCCCATGAACCAATGAGCTGGACCGACTTGACGGAAGGATCTGTTTCACTTGGGTCGTTGCGTCAGTAAGAGGGCTCCAAGAGGACACTCTTCTGAGACGCTGTCATTAAAAGTTGTACTAGTACTACTAGCACGCTGAGGCGACTCTAGAAGAGCCAAGGAACGCGAATGAGATTGATGATTCAGCCACATGGGCACGAGTGTCTCAGTCTCAGCGATGGCTATTGTCTCTTATTGTCTCTCCACAAGAGAGACGAGATGATGTGACCTATTTTTGGCCAGACCTTTCAATGCCGGAGCTTTTGCAACACAGCTCGGAAGCATGGCTCGAAAATAGAAGACCTATCTGGGATGGCGCAGTCGCCAGTCGCCAGCCGCAGAAAAGCCAATTCGTCGGGCGAGTGGAAAGTCTCGTCGAGGTGACAGGCCCATCTTTGTCCCCAGCAAGGCTGAACTCTGGATCGGCATAGAGTTTCAAGACAAGACCGAGGGGAGGCTCAATACGGAGGCAGGCACCTCTGCGAGCACCGACCCAAGACTTTGGAGAACAAGAAACAGGCAGGTTCGTATCGCGCAAAAGATTGGGAAAAGAGAAATATAAAAACAAGAATAAGAAACAAAGAATAAAAAAAAGAATAAAAAAAGAAAAGGAGTGAATAGTACAAAGGCAACAGCAAAGTTTGTAGATCGAACTCACAGGAAAAATGTCAAGAGAGTCGTTGAAGGGTCCATGTTGCCGACGCTTTGGTTAGTCAGTGCATGTAATGAAGTGTTTTTGACTGCAGGCAATTGCGCAATTATTGAGGAAATCAATGGCAGATCTCGACCGAAGGCAACGTGAAAACATAGGAACCTCGCGTCTTTCGTTTTTCCTTGGCAATGCCTCGCGAGTCTATGGTATTGGGATCACGAGGCCAGCGGTGGTGCTGAAAGCCGAGGCATGTTTCGACCGAATGTAAAGATGGGATCGAGATCAAGAACACGAAAGTTGGGCCAAGCCCATAACTGGCTACTGAAGGTGCGTATAATTGTAGACGATGGCACGATGCGGGCGCTCTTCTGCCGAACTCCAAGACGATCAATGTTTGGCGGCGCGGGGGGCCAAGGATGATGCTGTATTGAATGTGCCAGAGGTGCCAGTTTTTGGGGCTTCAAGAAAAGATACGAACGAGGCAGCGCCGTTGGAGACTCCGAGGGCAGGCGACGAAGGATCATGCACGATTGTCTGGTGCGTGAATCGAGTTGTACAAATAATCATGGATGGTTGACCAAAGGGACGGAAATGGGCGACGAGGCGGAAAGAGTAGCTGGATACTCTGCAGGTTCGTTTTAGTAACAGTACAAAAGGCGAGTCTACGCCCATCGAGCCGTGTCACGGATTGAGTGGGCAGTCAAAGCGAGAGTCAAGGTGATGCGACGAGGGCCACCTTTTGGATGGATGCAATTAGATTGCTCTATACCAAGGACGGAGTACAGCGATGGGTACAAACTACGCACAGGTTGGAAGGGTAGGCAGGTATGTACTTGCCCAGGAGTCAGTCTGCTTGGTCGAGGACCGGGCGCGTCTGACCGGATCGGTACAAGTCTGGTAGGACCTACGTGGACTTGAGATCATCCAAGATCAAGATGGCAAAGGCGCGAGAAACATGGATCGCGTGGGTCAGGACTCTGGATCCAGCTGAAGCAAGCCGTCAGACAGCCGGGAGGGGCGTACAACTGCTGGGATGGCATGGTATGGCATTGGCTGCGGTTGCGCAATCCATCGAGGGAAACCGCCGCGATTGGCTATCTCTCGCTTCTTGCTTCTGTCGGCAGGCACGACCGAATCACATCTCCAAAGCAAACTCGACTAGCCAACGGGCCAGACCTCTGGCCGAACTGGTCATCTAGAAGGCAAGAGCGAGCCGGAAAGAACGCTAGCTTCAGCCTTTGGCGACTCCAGCTTGCCCAACCAATGAGCGCCCGTCTTTGCATCACCCCTGTCGCCCCCCAGCCCTGCACCAGCCGCCAATTTCGTCAAGAGGGCTCCGAAATTGGCAAGGGGCCAGTCAGACGTTTGCCAACCCAGCCCAGCCCAGCCCAGCCCAGCCCAGCCCAGCCTTCTGCTCTCGTCGATTTTCGCCTGCTTAGCCAGCCGCCGCCCCCGGTTTCCCTTCCCCCCGGCTGCGATGAGATACCTGGGGATATATGTCAGGATCCTATCATATATGTTAGCCACGAGATACTAGAGTTCATAAGATCTATTAATAATATGGTGCATTATAGGTGATATTCTGGCATGTCGCAATCTTGTGCTTGACAGATGGCCAAGCGGAATGCTAGAGTTTTCGGTTCTGTTCCGGGCCGCTCATTGTCTCCCTTTATTTTTTGCCCCTTTTTCTCGAGTCAGTTTTTTCTTTCTCCAGGCGCCCAGGGCGCGCCGGCCCGGAAAGCCAATAACAGGTGGAGAAGCAGCGTCAGCTGCACCGTCGCATTCTCCAAGGCAGCGAGACGAGGTCCAAATCGACTGCCGAATGCAGTCAGAATGATGAACCGCGAGCTCGAATCAATTCTCGCACCCTGTGCATACGCCATGTTATGCGGGCTGTCCCAGGAAAATCAATACCGCATTGAATGTGCTTGCTGCCAGAGGACGTGCAGACGCCCAGCAGCATGCACTCCCGACGGAATGTCATCACATGATGACATTCGCGTTTATAGAACAAGACATGGCTTGACGTGGGCTGCGTGGACTGCGTGGCAATGGGGAATGGGTGGCTGAGCCACGACGACTGAGATTATATAATCCCGCTGCTTCCGTCAAGCCTTGTTTCTCCAAGTTCAGCACCAAGTCAAAGTCTAATATAATTATAGATGGAAGAAAACACCTAACAAGCACAAACCCAAACGCGCTAGGGCTACACGTGTTCGAATGCATCGTCGTCCGTCTATACGATATGATCTGCAACGAGTGAACGTACTGTACATATGTATGTACGTGCGTGCAGGGAAACCGTGGACAATGAATTCGCGCTCGTCGTCAATGTTCCACAGCAGATGAGGTGGGTAACTTTGAACCCACGCAGCATGGAGATTGCTTCCCTCACGAGCGCGGGGGAAAAAAAGAACTTTTTGCAAGGCACTCAGACATGCATGCCGGCCGAGTGTACTTCCTTCTTTCCATCCCTTCTCCTTGGTGCCGCCGGCATCACCTGCGTCAGCAGGCCCTCGACACAGGCCTTCCCACTGGTTGGTTTCCTGCCACGACGCCTAAAATTTCCTGGTTCACGGGATTCTCATCATGTCGCACAACCATGCAACGCACGAGTTGCTCGCATTGCATTCATCTGCCGACAATGATCGTCCGACTTTTGCAACACGAAACCGGGCACTGCTGTGCGTCCGTATTAAGTCTTATCCGCCCGAATGCATCAACGCTCTCAGGTGCCACAACATCTGCCGAACGCGCAGCTTGTCCCCTTCCCTTGCAACATTTGCGAATTTCCCGCAAATGACCGCCCATACCTTTCGCCCAAATGATTAGTTACACCTACGACACGTCCGTACGTCCGTACGTCCGTACCTATCTCTTTGGTCTGGATGTGCTGCTTCGCTGTATTTTGTCGGCTTCTGGCTTTTGTCGGAAGTTGCCACAGAGAAATCGTCCGCTGTAAGCTGCACCACAAGCAATCCATTATCATATGTTACCCCCCCCCCCCCCTTCTCCTTTCCCTGGTCCTGTCTGGAGACGAACCAAGCATCCTTGACGGACAATGTCGCATTATCGCTCTAGTGCATCCAGGCGTAGGAGGATAGCCGTACAAAGTTAAGCCGAGACACAAAGCCATGATCATTGCCCCGCCGCCAAGTCCATTCGGATTGTCGCGCCCGGATAAGACGCCTCGTCCACAGGATGATTCTCGCACTTCATTGCCTGGCTACGTAGCTACTCAAATACCACTAGAGGATTCGTCAGCTACGCGAGCCTTGAATATTCTGCTGTGTGCGCTTTCGATGAGATCAACTGCAGAATCAACAACCGGGGACGGAAATCAATCCCAACCGACGTGAGTTAGTAGTTGCGTAGACGTACATATATGTATGTACACATCTTCTTGGCACGTATTCCACACTCTTGACTTATCGAGGCATACATACCCCTCTCAGACACCCGTCTCGACCGGTTTGCCGCAACTTTCCAAAGCCCTTATTGTCAGAAGGCACATGGTCAGCCATTCATCTTTGCTGAAGACAAGTCTTCATCCGAGGGACCACACAGTTGATAAGCGCTTCACTTGTTTTTTCAAGATACATATACCAGCGCCAGGAGACTGTCCGCCAAATTATGATGGTCAGGAACAATCAGTAAATACCACTTATCGAGACACTGTTTGTGCAAATCATGTAAAGGATAAGAAAAAAAAAGAAAAAAAAACCAACTCTCCTGATTGCTCCATTTGTTCTCAGGACCCCGGGGATGCAAACTTGCGATTCACTTGCCGAATGTTCGTTGACGCTACAATTTTCAAAGGGCCATCAAAGGGTCTAAGATTCTCGTTTTCATCTCCGTTTTTCATCCTTGAGGCCATCAGATGCAGCTTATCTCTCACAAGATACCATCTTCCACGCCTTGATTACCCAAACGATGGGAGGAAAATGGCCTCTCATCAACAACCCTCGTGACCACAATCCGAACTATGATTTGTACAAATTATTAAGAGGGGTTCTGCTATGCTCGTGCCATCATCCAAAAAAAAAAAAGAAGACCCACTTCCTGTTCTCAATAATAGACGGAATGGAGAGTGCGTGTCGAGACATTATAAAAATGAGTAGTACGTGGTACAATGAAAGGCAGAAAGAGAGACGGAAAAGAAAGCTTCCAGAGCAGAATGCGAGTGGAAAGCACATTGTGTCGGAGGACAACAAAGCGACGCCTGGAAATTCCCTTTTCTGGTCCTTCCTGGTCCTTCCCAAACATCAACGAGTGCTGAATTGTTTCTTACTTTTTCGCCTCCTCCGTCCGCTTCTTGTCGGCCAATCTGTCCACTCGCGGACCTTTATACTTGGTGTCTAGTATAGAATCCCAAAAGGTAAAGAATGGCTGAGAAAAGTTGGTCTTGATGCCCCACGTTTGGTGGTGAATGTCGTGATAAGCGGCGTTGTTCGTCGTGATGAGCTGCAGAGGGTCCCAGGGAAAGTGATAGCCGCAATGATCGTCAACAGTCTTGATTGTTGAAAAGGCGAAGAAACAGGTGGCCTGGCGGACGGTCATGCCTGTCAACTTGAACGCGGCGCCGGCACCGAGAGTATCTAGCAGGAATCCCTCAACTGGGTGATTGTACAAAGCGCCGTAAGCGTAGGGAACGTAGAGGCGATGGTGTCTAGAGTGGAACTTGGCTGGGTGTTCATGTCAGTCAATTTTCGTCGTTGGCGCAGAAGACTAACTGAATGGCCACTTACTATACATCCATCGGTTTATGTGCATCAACCGATGAAGGAAGTATTGCCATGCGTCGAGAAAAACAACGGCGGCGAAGAACTGCAGGCCGGGGACCAGAATGTAGTATATGCACTTGGCAACCGTCCATTCCCATGGGGCGAAGGACGGTCCAGCAGGCTCGGAAGTGGAATGAAAGGGGTAGTAGCCTCCGGCCAGAGCACCGGCTAGTAATGGATGCGAGGAAGACAGGTTTTTCGAAATGGCCGTGGCATTGAGGCCAAAGAGACTCAGTAGGCCTGGCAAGCATCGCTGAGCCAGCCGAAGTCTCGTGGCCCAGACGGCCACGTCGTACTCTGCTTTTCCCACAATTTCGGGAGGCTCTGTGAGTGTCAGAACGGCCCCAGTGGCGACCTGAATGACCTGCTGAATGACGACATCGCGCGCCACCTCATAGCGTGATGCGTGATTTCGCCGCAGTATCTCTTCGGGGGTATGTAGGCGATATTGCGGGAAGAGGTCGAGGGTGTCTATGAGGTGGAAGAATAGCGACATGGCCCAGTAGACGATGACAGGTACTATGAGAGACAGAGAGACGTCCGAGATCCATGAGAACAAATCACCTCTGGGCTCGAGAGTGTAGGACGGCAGCGGCGGCAGGGCCGAGTCAAAAAGAGTGCTGTTGGTCATGGCTAAGATGGGTAAGGGACCACTTGTGTTGTTCACCATGGTCTGTCCCGCGTGGCTCCGTCGAGCTGTCTCGGAGCGAAGGAGTCAAAATGTCGTCTGGTGGAGTGTTCTTCGTGATGTCGAATGACGGCCTGGCCAGGTCAAGCGAGGCGGGCCGCGACGCGCCTCAGAAGGGAAAAATAAGTGGTCAATTAAGGAGAGTGGCGAAGAGCGAAGAGCGAAGAGCGAAGAGCGAAAAGCGAAAAGCGACGACGTCGTTCGATGCGTTGCGTCGGCCAACTGATGCGCTGCAAAGGCCAATTGAGCCACGGGTATGAAGCCGAATGTCGTAGCGTGGCGTCGTGCGGTGTCGAACGAAACGAGGGTCAGGGTGACGATGAACAGGATGATGAAAGAGCGAAGGCAAAAGCAAGTGATTCCGGTAGCGGCCGAAGACTGAGGGAAGGAGAAAGCGTGGCGTGGCGTGGTGTAGTGCGTTGTGGCGGCGCGGCGCGGCGCGGCAGTATCGGAGGTTCGGACCTACGTCGAATGCGAGCAATCAAGGAAGGAGGTAGCCAAGGTAAGAGTGCGGGCGGGCGCGGAAGAATTCTGGCGATGTATAAGTAATGATTTTGATCCGTACTCGGCAGGCACACGGCGCAGTTTCCAGTCAGATGAGGTGGGTGGCGAGGCGCCGGAGCAGGCGGCAGAAAGGTATGAAGGAAGAATGCGTTTGGGTGTACGGGCGGTTCATGCATATGCGTCCACAAACTTTTGTCTTTCTTAACAAGGCATGCCTATGCTTGGCCACGCATGGTCTTGCCATGCCACGTCCACGCCACTTACTGACCGCATTGCGTTGTCATGACCCAGGCTCAGATTATCAGCAATTTCGGTTATCGAAATATCCGTCTCTTTGCATTCAGTCGAAACATCAGCCCACCTGGAAGCCAAAGGGTCCGACAACCTTGTCGGCAGTTTCTGTCCGTACCTACGAATCCATGTGCCTCATGGGTCCAGGCTGTCTTGTTCCGCCATTTCCCCCTAAACACTTGATTTGCCACATTTACTTGGGACGCATGGCCATCGACCGACGGCAACGCCGTGCCTGACAGACAACAAGTGGTTCATCAGCCTTGTGGGGCACCTCCGACTGTCACGAAAGCTTTGCACCAGGGGCTCTGTTGGACTTCTTCCAGCGGCACAATCTGCAAAGCCCCGGCTCACAATGTCGACTTTTTTTTTTTGCCCTTGCTCAATATCATACGCGCATCATGTACGCCTCCCCCAATGCGAGACTGCGAGACTTCAAATAATTCGCATTGAAGAATCAAGTTGAGCGGATAACGACCTCCATATTTCCCCAGCAGCCAAGTCACTCTGACTATTCATTTTGGCTTATACATACACATCTTGGCGAAAACAACTCAAGAAGGTACCACCATGCAACGACCATCACAAGTTGAAAAACCTTCCAAGGCGCTAAAGAGCATTACAATTTAAAGTTTCTTCTTTTCCTTACATACTTTATTGTATTATCTCAAAAATAAGAACAAAACTCAGATTGAGCTCATACTTTACCACGCTTGCCGACTAGGCAGGTAAACTTAGCGCCTTGTCTTGTTACCCAGGGAAAAAAAAAAAAGAAAGAAAAAGGGACCCCCACCAAACATAACATGCCTCTACCCCCTCCCCTCCTCTTGGCCTCCCAATTCCCATCTCCACTTCAAATATTTTTTTCCTGTCCTTAACACAAATTCTCTCCTTCGTCGTCGATACCCCCATACTCATTTACGGCTTCAAGTCCAAATCCGTCAAAATGATTATTTTCAACGTAAGTCCACGTTCCCCCCATCAAAGAGAGCAAGAGGACCGCGACCCAGTCCTTCCTTGCCGCATCCATCATTTCAGATGGAACCCTTCCCCCACCACTGCTTCGAGGCCACCGCACACCTCTTTTCGCGACTGACGCCCATTTGAACAGGACATCCTGACCGGCGACGAAATCATCTCCGACTCGTACGACCTCAAGCTTGTCGATAACATCGTCTACGAGGCCGACTGTGCCATGATTACAGAGCAGGCCGTCAATGTCGGTACGTTTCGCGATCAACAACCCCTCCATTCACTCCACCTCCAAAAGACCGGGGGTCCTCTTGTGATTTTCGATTCCGACCGCGTCGACGTCGTCTTGATATGTCACACTCCTACGTCGTTGATCACAGCCACCTTTGAACCTTTGCCGCGCAAAATTCGCCCATTGTACAACATGTGACGCTAACATTTACAAGACACTGGCGCCAATGCTTCCGCCGAGGAGACTGAGGACGCCCTCGAGGACCAGGCTGTCAAGGTCAACAACATTGTACACTCTTTCCGTCTTCAGTCCACCTCCTTTGACAAGAAGAGCTATCTTACCTATCTCAAGGGTACGTCCACATGTCTTTTACAGCCCTGTATTCCGACTTTGCCCTACGAGACCCGTGTCCGCTAATCATCCCTTCCCATCACAGGCTACATGAAGGCCGTCAAGACTGCTCTCCAGGAAAAAGGCGCTTCGGCCGATGACATCACTCAGTTTGAGAAAGGAGCCCAGACCTACGTCAAGGAGAAGCTTCTGCCCAACTTCAAAGATTATGAATTTTACACGGGCGAGTCCATGAACCCTGACGGCATGTATGTATCTCGAGTCTGAAGAGCGCGCGCCAACTGTGATTCCACCGAGACTAATATGCGTCGACCAGTGTTGTTCTCCTCAACTATCGCGAGGACGGTGTCACTCCCTACGTCGTTGTTTGGAAGCACGGCCTGAAGGAGACCAAGGTCTGAATCGTCCCTCCCTGGCGTGTAGCTGCGCATGAGATCCGTTGGCAATTGGGAGGGAGAGTAAGGATGGTGGAGAAACGAGATGAAAAGCCTATGTATTGCAATGTTTTCACAGCACATGGCGTACACCGTCATTCCCCTTTGGCAGGCATCTCGATGAATGGATTGAGATGCAAGACTCGTCGAGCCAAATTCTTTGTATAGACAACGATGATGAGTGAATGCACTTCTACAAGATGAAGCGGGTTGGTCTGCGATTCACGCCATTTTAACACTGATGCCGTTAATGCTTGACCAGAGTCCCTGTCTGTCCTATCAATTCATGAACGTTACGTTTCGCAAATCTGCAAAAGAACTCCGTCTTGTCATGCCCAACGTATGACAGCAAGAAAGAGGAAACGACGCTTAATGATAGATGGTGAAATGGAAGGGGG
>JMQE01001781.1:0-12130 GCA_000731825.1 Hypocrella siamensis | reverse complement strand
CCCCCCCTTTCCCTTCACACCAAATGCCCGGTGAAGAAGGAAAAAAAAAAACCTCGCAGGCAGCCAAATTCCAATCGTGCCCCAAAAAAAACTTGCTGAGCAAATATGCGCGCAAATCACACACACACACACCCATGCACATACGTCCCTTTTGGTACACGGGAGGTTTTTTCTCTGCCCATGCCATGTCATGGAATCCCAGCCGATAATGGCAGTCATGTACGTAGCATACTGTAGTCGCCATCATGTCGACTTACGACGTGTTTTTGGCCCTTCTTCTTTATTTTTTAAGCGCGGCATATACCGTCCGTTGATACACCACAGGACTTCATATTCCATTTCCAAGTTATTCCTCTCTTCTGCACCTCCCTTCCGAGTCCTTCCTCTACGTCGAAGAAGGCTTGTACGTACCGTGCTTGATTTACCTATTCATTTCAGAAAGAAATTACATATTTTTCTTGCGACAGCCTAATGCAAAGACTTATCACGCGAGGCACAATATTCCTACCGTAGATTTTCAGTGCTTCCGCCACACCCAGCGGATGCGAACCATCATCAAAGAACGAGTCGATACAGTGCTTCATAACAGTCTTCCATCTCTTCTTCTCCATATAGCCCAGGATACTAGCTCATCTGGCCCAACGAGCTTGTTTCCTTACCTTTCCTTTCCTCCTCCTCTCCTCTCCGATCGATCCAATCCACCCAGTTAGTCAGTCCGTCATTGATCCCCCCTTCCCTGTAATCTCGTTCAACATCACCACGTCATATGTATGCCTGTATACTCCGTATGTTTTCCAGGTGGGCTGTTGAACAACATCTCCCCCCCCCAAACTTCACCTTTTTCTCTTTCTTTTCGTTCAGTTCCAAACATACACCGCATATAGTCTCTGGGAATCGCCAACACAAAGTACATCGTGTGTCTCGGAAAAACAATGTTTTTTTGTACAAGGACACGTGTTCATCTCATGCGGAAACGTCTTTTTGAAAGAACTCGCCCCCTTCAAGTCTTCTATGAGCGCTTGCTGGCCCTGTCATATGTAGATTAGAAAAGAAAACTCGTGCTTGATTGTGTCTGGCTTTGGTTTCGGCCGCTCTGTCACCCTACTACACAATCCTCACTCTTTGGACCTTTTACCCCCCCTTCATTTCTGCCTACTCATCCGACTCATCAGCCACTTGTTGGCTTTGCGATATCGGCGTCTACGTATATACTAGAGAGGCAGGCCGTCAATTTGTTCATCTGGACAACTCTCATCGCTCCCCCCCCCGCTCCCCCCTCTTCCCATCCCTCACTCAAATCTTTCCAATTCATTGTTCCATGGAACCCCCCATTGCTCATCGACATCGGCCTCAATCCCAAACCACATCATCAAGTCACTCCATGTAGCCAGAAATAGGTGCAGGGACAGAATAAGTGCTTGCTTTACTTGTCAAAAGGGCCAACCTCGTATCAATGGTTTTCCCCTCCCCACTAGAAGCTATTCCATGCCCTTTTCATGCCCTTCAGAGTCCTATTTGGTGTTTTTGCCCCAACGGAGAATCTGGTCCCTTTTTCGCGTGTCAACGTCGTTGAGTCGCCGACGCCGGACTCGTTACCACATGAGATAATTATGCCCTCTTCACATCTGTCGTCCTTGATTGCCACTCATGGCAAAACACATCCGAGCTAATGCCCTGCCTGTCCACACTCGCAGCCCACCGATGCTTGTATCAGAGTGAACTAGCGCTAAGTTCCAGACTTTGCACCCCCAACTATATTGGTTGGTGATAACCCCAATAAACACGATGCAGAGGGCGTGCGCGATTCAACGCCGAAAAGACGTTGTGCCTCAAAGAATCCA
The DNA here is from genome assembly GCA_000731825.1 of Hypocrella siamensis. Taxonomy (NCBI): domain Eukaryota; kingdom Fungi; phylum Ascomycota; class Sordariomycetes; order Hypocreales; family Clavicipitaceae; genus Hypocrella; species Hypocrella siamensis. The sequence continues at coordinate 10,289 of JMQE01001781.1, read as the reverse complement.
CCTCTCAGACAGCACTTCGGTTGATTGTCGGGCAGAGAAGCGTTTCGAGGCCGAAATGGGGATGATTTGTTGAAAATTGAGCATTTCCACAGCCCCTGTAAGCCAAATGTCCCGGCATCTCATAGAGCTTCGAGAGAAAGAGGACGAATCGGATTGAAATCGAAGAAAAAATAAACTAAAATAAGTATAAAAAAGGTACTCAGAATCGAGCCTTTGGCGAGGCGCCGACACGACACCTGGTGCCGAAAGAAACTGGTGAGAATCATTTCGAGTGATGCCGCTCTCGTGCCGATGTTTGCCGTTTAAATGCGCACGGCGCCATGGAAATCGAAGACCAGAGTAGAAAAAGAGCCTCAAGGGAAGGAGTGGAACAAAAGAAAATGACGTGTCATCGTAGCTTGCGGGAGACGGGAGGGAGAGAAAGAGGATGTCCAGAGACATCGCTTCCATCAAAGCGAAAAACAGAGGAGCGTTTCTCCATCAATCAATCCGCCTGCGAATGGTCCCTGTGAACCAGTTTCAACAAAAGAGCAATAATCCGCTCCTTGGAAAAAAAAAGGAAGAAAAACAGATGAACGTCCCGCCAAATCAAATGCTCCCATGCTTCACTCAAAACTCCATCGAAAATGCAAGTTGATGTTACACAGAACCGAGTCTGAGAAGAGCCTCGACAGCCTCGCGCTCTTCGGCATCCGATGCCCTAGCCAGCGCTGAGAAGTCAGGGTTCGTTGCTTGTGGTGCTCGCGCGAGTCCTGGACTGATGGGAATGGTCCGCAGCCCGCCAGACACCGAGACAAAGCTTTGCAGAGGAGGATGACGACCAAACTGAACTGCAACCCTGTTGGGATACGACTCAGCTCGGAGCGCTGCAGCCCCCATAGCAGCCCAGTCCTCGTCGTCCGTCATATCCTCTGGGTCGTCCGTCATGTTGACCTCGTCATCAGGTGCCTCTGAGCACGAAGCCGAGGCCGAGCCGTCCATGGAAATCTTGTCAACATCCATCTTCATGACCATGCGGATGTCGTCGTCGTCGTCGTCGTCGTGGGAAAATCGGAATGAGTCTTGACTGGCCCGGTTCCGAGCACCTCTTCCAGTCGTCTTGGAAATAGGAATACTGCGGCCCCACGACGACGGCGGCGTGCCTTGACGATGGCGATCCATCCCACCTCGTCGCCTCGCATCCCAGCGTCCCCAACCCACCTTCTGAAACTCCACGCGTCCCTCCGCGCTTCCTTCCACACCTCCTTCCACACCTCCTCCCACACCTCCCCCCTCTCCGGTACTTCCTTCCAACGCGCCTACCACCAGCCTCCTCGCCTTGTTCGGGGGGATTCCAGAGAAGCCGGGAACCGACGTTGTCAAATAACCCATGATATGGCGTATGGCCAGAGGTCCGTGGCTTAGGAGTATCTCCGGCAGGTGATACTTGGCCAGCATGGCACAACTAATGATACCTGCTGATTCTAAAGCGGATGGAGAAAGGGGGCGCACACGACTTTTGGTGTTATCCTGCAGGTCTAAGTCCGAGTCGATGGGTTCAAGCCTGGCCTTTGACAGTCGCGCCGTCAGGCCGTGGGCTGGTAGGAGGGGAGAAATGGAGTTGGGGGGAGTTGGGAGAATATGAGATCGTGCCACAGTCGCCTGGTCACTCCGAGCCGCTACAACAGTTAAGTTGTCTCGGTTCAAGGAGGCCAGGGGGATATCACGAGCTGCTGATGCCAGAGAAGCCATTATTTCGACGTTTGCCGCAAATTCAAGGTCAAAGTACTTGATCTTTTGGAAGCCAAAAAAAAAAAAAAAAAAAAAAAGACTTAAGGTCAGCAAAAGTCCATTCAAGTAGCGAGTGGCATTGAGAAAAAAAAAAAGGTGTCTTTCACTTGAAAGACAAAAACTAAATAGGCCGAGCGCGGCCAAAGAGGTAAAGAGGTGGTGGCCCGCGGTTGGTGATCGAGTCACCAGCTGGCAGGAGCGATGTCGGGAAATCGCGGAGCGGAGAATTGGAAGCGGAGGGCAGGAAGCGGAGGGCAGGAAGCGGAGGAAGGTACGTACCTACCTGGTGTGTGGGAGCCGTTCAGGAGGTTCGGAACGGACTGTGGCTGTCGTTTGTTTTGGCCGGGACAAGATAATGGGCAGAGCTGGCAGAGCTGGCAGGCTGGCGTGATCACCTAAGACTGTGACAGTGGACTCTCGATGTGAGTTGTGCAATTGGTAGTTGGTCTTTGTTGATGCTTTGAAGAGGAAGAAAGGAGGGAGAGGGCGTCGCGAGAATGCGAAAGGATGGGCACAAGTAATTGTACGTAATACCAGGGCGGACAGGCAAGCGCAGTTTACAACTGGGCAAGGCTGCCCGAGCGACGCGGACAGGAGGAACAAGGTATTCCGCACTCGGAGGGGGGGGTACAGGCTACCTACGTCGTCAGCTGGTCTCAACCAGCCAGCCATACGCGAGGCTCAGGCGAAACGCATGACTCTGATGAGCGATTTCAGGAGCGCCGACTGGGGAACCCCAAAGAAGAACCCGGTACCTGCGATGCGGGGACGTGATACATCCATTACTCTGGTGGCAGCTTGCTTTTGCAATCAGGAAATCAACGGCTGACCTGGCGGCCAGTGAATGAGTCGTCTGTTTGTTGCGCGCACGCCCCAGCCTGACTACTAGGTGGCTAACCTTGCCCTCTGTCTCGCCGAGGCAGGGAACTCGTCTGTCTTCCCTCCTCCTCTACGGCGCGACAGTTTGTAGCGAGAAGGAGGTAGGGTGGCAGCATGGGGCCCGGGCACAGTATGAAAGGGGGCGTTTACGTAGCAATCCTTTTCCGCAATCGTAATGCGCCGCAAACACACGCCCACGCAAGGCGCGCACGCACACGAGACAAAAAGATTGGACTTGGTGTGCGTCTTGTGACGTGCGCCTGATAAGCCTAGCCCAACAAATCTTCTCTACAGGCAGGCTTGGAAAGCCCGTCGCATGTGTTCTTGTAATGCATGCTCGACATCCCTCCAAGGGAATGAATGCACTTGATCTTTCGCCACAGATCAGCCACGGCGTGCTTGCGGCTTCTGACGGTTCAGCCCTCCTTCAGAGCATGCGAAAACGGGAGTGTGGCCATAAGCGTGGTCATAGGCGTGGCCATACTGTAAGCGTGTCCTCTTCGGACGCGATGCCCACTGCGCGGGGTTGTCGGGCCACATCGGCCACTAAATACGACAACGTGCTTTGAGGAGGGAGGAGGTGTCCTCTATAGGCCCTTGGCTGCGACGTGAGACGTGGCTGTCTGCCCTTGAGCTACTGCAGGCACCTCGACTGATCTGGTTCGTTGAAAGGGCCTTCCTCCGAACCGAGGGGATAGGATAGACTAAGGTGAATAGATTTCACCCGGAATCGGCAGCGCCTGGTGTTTGCACCACAAGAGTCGAATCGTTCAACGAACCTGACCCTGATTCCCTCTTCGCTCTTGTCCATGTACGGTTTTCTTCCATTTCGAGCGTCTCGTCTCCACGGCACTTGTCTATTGCCTCACAAAATAGATGAGACGTTCCCTTTTTGTAACTGACCGGGATCCATTTCCATTTGAGCGTGTCACACCCAGTCGTCGTGCTGAATGAGTTAACGCGAGAGGAGATGTCATCGAGATGAGCGCGACCGGGACCACAGGATGAGCGGATGTGATCCAATAAAGGCGTCGCCAACACTCCAATCATGAGTTCCTTTGATGTCATGCAAAGCAATGCAAAGCAATGCATGCAAGGCATAGCAGATCAAGTCATTTGCCCGCATCATTGTTTGTCGCCCTCCCCCTTCTTGCTGGCCAATATGAATTCAGGCATCTTGTTTTGTGGCGAAAATTTTCGTTTCTAAAACTTGTTCATCGACGAGAAACGTCGCGGCCAAGCGGAAATCCAAGGACAAATGTGACGGGTAGCTTGCGTGACCATTTGTTCTGAGTCATTGAATCAAGGCAAAGCAATGCCCTGGGTTGGCCGTGTGCAAGTTTGATAAAAGGCTTAGGCGCGTCTGGTGTGGCCAAAGTGTGTGTACCTTGCTCCACTGACCGGAATAGAACGTAATCCAGAAAGCGCAAGCGTATCTAGGCAGCCGGCTCACCTTTGAGCCGGCCCAGGAAGAAAGCCACTTGCATCCGTCGAGGCGCGAAAGATGGAAAGCAAGCAATGCACCAGTGCCCGGGCTCAGGCCTGCTATATTCTTCTCCTTGTCAACAAGCTCTTGACGGGATGGTGATTTGCTGAGAACTTGTTTCGCTTGAGCCCTATTTCCGATCCCATCCTTAGCACCGACGACGAGCTGACTGGGGCTGTTCAGTGCATTCTGCTCCGATGCTGAGACAGTCATTTGCTTGGCTGAGGGAATGTGCACGGAGTTCAGAGCTGGATCGCCAGCCACATCCCAGCAGTCTGCCGTGGATCTCATTTGTCGCGCAGTCAATCAGTGAGGATACTAGATGGATGGCCGCCGATCGCGGCCGGCGTTCGAAGAATGGCAGCTCTGTTCGTCATGCAAGGAACCGAAATGTCAAAGTTGGAGCTCCAGGATATTGATTCATGCTCGCTGTTCGATGCTGTTGACTTTGCGGCGGGGGCGAGACAGTCTCGCAATCCTCTTTGTAAGCGCTTGACGCATCTGCTCTTCAAGTTCGAGCCTCGGCAGAACACCAACCACACTGCCAGAGACTGTCTTGGTACGTTGACACAGCAGATGGCTCTCGGCGCACTCTTGGTTTGAGCAAAGAGTTGTTCATCATCAGGTGGTGTTTTTCTCTCAACGAGCCGCGTGGGCAAAGACAAATTCGCGGCAGGCCTTTGAGACTTTTTGTCAGCGCTGATTCGATGCATCATTGGGCGGCTTGTGACTCACTGCTCGAAGAACACTCAACTTCTCCTGTGTCTGCGAAAAAACCCGCCGATACTGATTGATGCTTTCTCGCAACACCATCTCTTTGGTCGTCCGGCCCTCACAAATAGCCTTCATCTTTAGCTCCATTTCCTTACGGAGAAATGGTTTGCCTAGACTTGTTTCGAAATTCATTCGGTCAAATCCCAGAATCAGAGCCACACCGAGCTGCGTGGGAACGAACACTCGCACGCCACCTCTTCGGCTTCCGGACGTGTTCGAGCCTCCCCGAGCCCTGCTTGTGCGACCACGGCCCGTACCCCGACCCCGACCCGTACCCCGACCCCGACCAGATGAGTGCGTCTCGGCGATGTCATCGTCGTCATCATCATCATTTATCGCCTGTCTGCCTCGATCAATGGTGGCGACATATTCGCGGTCCTGAATCTTTTGAATATGTTCTGCCATGGTGGCGTCCGTTCCGATGCCATTCGCGTCCATGAGTGCAATGAGATCTGCCTCTGTGAGATAGTCTGGCGGGGATGTCTTGCCTTCCGTCATCGTTGCCTCACTTGGCTCAAATGTTTCTCCCTTGATAAACTTTGGTAATTCAGCCGTGTTATCCCATTTCTCGTAGATGAAAACGTCAAGATAGTTCCTTTCCAAGACAATGACGCCGTGTGCGCTGAATGTCTCGTCAGCGTAGAGCAAGTCGACGGTGCTTGCCATGCCGAGAGCATCCTCCGAGCAGCATGCCAAGAATCTGCGGACGATGTACTCGTATAGACGGCCTTCTTCATGGCTTAAAACGTTTGGCGCCGCATAGGTAACGGGATGGATGGGCGGATGCGCTTTGTCATCATGCTTCCCTTCTCTCGGCTGCTTGAAAGCTCCGTCGACCAAGCCTTGGGCGAACTGGCCCCATCGCTCGTCGCCGGTCTGCTTCTGAACAAGAGCCCTCAAATTCATTCCCTTGTCAAAGCGATCAGTCTCAGTGCGGGGATACGAGATGAAGCCTTTATTGTAGAGTCCTTCAGCCATGGTCATTGCCTGTTGGCCACTCATTCGAAACATTGCAGTCGCAGCTTTCTGCAATGCAACGGTAGTGAGCGGTAAGGGTTTCAACCTTTTGGTGGGCTTTTCGCTGACGTCGACCACTTTTGCTGTCCTGGAAGCTAGACATCTCTCAAAAAGAATGATTGTGGCCACGCGGTCGAAGAGTCTGTTCCTCGCCCAGGAGAAGCCCACCTTCATGCCATCTCTTTTGTGCTCAAGCTTGATGCTCCAGAAGGGCTCAGGTACGAAATTCTTGACGCGGAAGTATCGGTCCACCACGAATCCCAAAGTTGGAAATTGGCATGAGCCTGCAAAACTGTGGTGAGCATGAGGATGCCAAGATGGGCCTCAACCGATTTCTTCTACGCACCGTAACTCAAAGTCAGTCCTTCCATTGGTCCCCCCAATGGCCTGAGGCTATTGGTCATGAAGCGTGTGAAGGCAAAACCAATGCGAAGATCCAGCTCAATTCTTGTCGCAACAGCATCGACTTGCTTGTCGTCTAGATTGACCAGCCTCCGGGCAGCGGATAGTACGTGGCTTTAAGGGAAGATATGTCAGCGTCCATGCCAGTAAGGGCCTCCAAAACACCACTTACGCGCGCTCCACGTTGCTGAACCTTGCTCGTTTGACTTGGATGGTGGGGTTTCCCTTGCGAGAAGCATCGACAATCTCCTGGCCAATGTGCTCCCCTTCCCGATCACAATCTGTCCATATGACCAACAGATGTGCGTACTTGGCCTGATCTGCAAGGTTAGAAGCTATCGATTTCTTGTCCTGGACGCCGGCTGGTCAGTGACGGTCATGCGATACAAGGCGATACGCCCCCACTGATGAATCTCACGTCGTGGACACTGGTGACGATTGGAGCATTGAACAGTCTCTCCGGCGGCGGGTGGCTCCAGTTCTTGTAGTCACTCGTAAAGTCAAGGTTGGTGAGATGGCCAGTGACGCACGTCATGGTGACGGGACATTGTCCGAGAGGCTGGCCGAAATCAAAGTCGAAAGAGTAGTTCTTGATGTACTGATTCCTTGTGTTGTGCTGAGAAAACAAGCACAGATTAGTCTCAAGGTGGTCCAACCGGTTCTCTGGTGGGATGAGTCTGATGCCTACGATCTGCAAGCTGCCACCTGATAGGTGGCCAGCGACAGCCTTGGATATTGAAGGCTTCTCGGCGACGCACAACACCCTCATATTTGTGTGGCCTGATTGGTTCTAGAGGATCAAGTGGCTCGAAAATTGGCCCAGACCGACTCGTCCTCAGATGAGCCGCCCATGGGCTTTTGGACAGATTTTGCTGAGGTGCCTTGGAAAAGCCAGCAGGTGCGATGCAGGATCGAGGAACGCGACGCGTTTGGGACTGGTGACTTGGCTCAACGACGGTCTCATATTGTGCCATGGTTTCCTGAGAAAACCACAGCATTTGGAATGTCCTTCCCCTTCTCCTATCCTAGCTGACAGCGCAAGCGCCGTATCATGAGCGTCAACGTTTTGTTTTCTGCACCGTAAGAAAATTTTGGTCGAGGAGTAATCTCGGCGCTCAGTCGAGCTCCACTGGCTGGAGCCAGATACTGAATTGCCTTGCCTAATCACGCGCCAAGAATCAAGCTTCTGTAGGCCCGCTGCATCATCAGCCCGCTGCATCGGCCCGCTGTATAAGCCCACTGTACAGAGAGGTTTGGTACAGCTGGGTTCCGCCGCCTTGTCCCTCCAGGCAGGCCAAGGTACATTTCCGATGAGTACCTGTTCCCATCTCCCCCTGCATCGAAAATGTTGTCTATGACGATGTTGCCGAATTCGAGCCATCAGCATCCTCGTCCTCTTCAAATCAACCCTCCTCAAGGCTCTGTCCAGCTGCATCTCCGCCAAATTGCACGCACTGCGCAGGAAAATGGCAGCACTGGCATTTCCAGTCCTCAAGTCCATTGAGGACTGCAGCGACTACTCCAAGACTGTCGAACCCTTTGTCCACCAATTCTACGAGCTGCCCACGCGGCTCGTGGCCAGTCTCGGCAGCCTCGAGGCTTTGCAGCGTCTCTACGTCGAGACGAACCCCCTCATCACTGGCTACGCCTTGTCCATCCTGGTCGGCGGGCTAGCTCTGATCGCGTCGGAAATGAATAGAAACTATTCCCAGATTGACCGATTATGGAGCGTACTGCCAAATTTGTACATCATTCATCTTGTAGCTTGGGCTCGCCTTGCCGGCATTCCTCATACTCGCGTTGCAATTGTTGCCGTCTTTTCGACCGTCTGGAGCGTAAGATGCCTTTCTTATTTCTTGTCCATGCCGGCTGGAGGCGCGCCTTTCACACTAACGTTGCCTCACCAAGATTCGGCTGACGTACAACTACTGGCGTCGGGGAGGCTACAACGTTGGTTCAGAGGACTATCGATGGTAAGCACTCCTTCAGACCTGATCCTCATCTTCAGTCTGGCTCATATCCGGAACAGGATGATTGTGAAATCAAAAATTCCCTCTTTCCTGTTTTTTCTCTTCAACGTGACCTTCATCTCTTTCGGCCAAAGCATTCTCCTTTTCAGCTTTTCCTGCGTACCTACTTACGCTATCCTACTGTCCACCCGATTTGAGCCGGATCCTACAGCCGCGGATTTTGCTTTTCTCGCCGTGGAACTGATCCTGGTCCTCAGTGAATGGGTCAGCGATGGCCAGCAATGGAGTACGTCGTACTGATGGTTCTCGTAGTGTTTTATAGAAGCAGCTGACAGCTCTTCCAAGGATACCAAACCGCCAAGCATCAATATAACAAGAATGCCAGGGTTCCCAGGGGCTGGAATCAGGTTGACCTCGACAGAGGATTCAATACTCTCGGACTTTGGGCATACAGTCGGCATCCCAATTTCCTTGCAGAACAGAGCATTTGGTTCGTCTTGTACCAGTGGAGTTGCTATGCTACCAAGTCTCTTTACAGCTGGACATTCACCGGGGCGGGGTGTTTGCTTCTCCTTTTCCAGGGATCGACGTGGCTTACCGAGGCCATCACAGCGGGAAAATATACGGAATACATTTCGTACCAGAAGCAGGTCGGCATGTTCATTCCGACATCGTTTCGACCTTACCAAACGCCCGTTTACCAGCCCAAGATCATCAGGACCAGCGAGCTGGCCAAGCGACAGCAGCAAAAGAAGAAAAAGTAACGCGGCAAATCAATAGGCCTGGCTGTGCTACCAAGTCTGCATCTTCACTTGCAGAAAGAGGTGGCTTCATTTCGAATTCTTTCATATTTCTCCGCAGCGTTGGAGAGGAAGTTGATTCAAATCGTGACGCATCATCATCTGTTATATAATCCATCACTCTATGCTATTACTTTGGTACTTCCCTTCTGCGAATCTCAGATCGCTCAATTTATCGGCATAGTAAGCCGGGACTGCAACGGCGTCCTCTCTATCCCAATCTTGCCTCTTGTGCACTCCCGTGAGTACATGAAGCGTGCCACCGAGCTTCCCCTCGATGCCAAATTTGATGTCGGTGTTCAGTCGATCGCCAATCATGCATGTCTTGGAACGATCAAATTGAAACTTGCCCTCGACAGCGTCCATCATGGCCTGGCTTGGCTTCCCCAACGCCAGTGGCTTCTGGCCGCTTGCATACTCGAGCGGGATCATGCACGATCCAGCGCCCATGAAGAAGGAATGATGCATCGGCAAGGTCGAGTCCGTGTTGGTTGCCAAGAAGACGGCGCCACGCTTCAAGTAGTGCAGCGCAGTAGAGAGCTTCAGGTAATTGATGTGAAAGTCCAGCCCGCACAAGACGACGCCTACCTCGGGATCAAGCACCGTCCCATCAGCAAGGCCCTTGAAGTCGTCGGGCGTCATGTCCCTTCGGAAATTCTCGTCCGTGCCTCCGCAGCAAGGAATATCCTCAGCCGCGAGCTCCGACTCGACGCCGGCCTCTCCGATGACGAACACCTTGCGTTTTCCCGGGGGCAGCTTGAGGATGCGTGAGATGTACACGGCTGCTGAGTAGGATGAGCCGAAGACATCCTCCTTTTCACAGGGAATGTTGAGGCCAGACAGCTTCTTCAAGTAGTCTGCGCGGGACTTTGTGGAGTTGTTTGTCACAAAGATGGTTTTTTTGCCTTTTGTTCAATTTGAGGAGGGATTATAAGTCGACGGTGCTCACGCTGAAGGAAAGGTGTGTGTATTCAGGGTAGCGAACCTCGGCTCTTGAGCATCAGGATGGTCTCTGGGACTCCGTCAAACACATGGTCACCAGACCACAGGACGCCTTAGGATACATGTCAGTAGGTGATCTGATCACTCTTTGGGAGCAATTTGACCGCGGCTACGAATTTACCATCGCAATCGAATAGAAATGTCTACCGGGTATGGAGTGGGTGAGTCAGCTAGACAAGCGAAGGGGGG